>LPNX010269995.1:333553-348927 GCA_001517045.1 Pseudotsuga menziesii
AGTTTATAAGAGTAAATTTTTATTTCATGAAGTGACAAGGTAGACTCTTACTAGCACAAAACATTAGGGGAAAGAAGGTAAATTTCACAATATTTTTTTATAAAAAAAAATACACAGGCGTCGCTTAATCGACGCCTATAGGTGTCGGTTAAGCGACGCCTGTGTATTTTAAAAATACATTGCCGTCGGTTATGCGACACCTAGATCTGTCGGTTATGCGACGCATATGTCCTGGAGGTGTTGGTTAAGCGACGCCGGTAGGTGTCAATGTTGTTAAAAATTTTCGTCACCGTCGCTTAATAAGTGTCGGATAACCGATGATGTACATTCAACCGACGGTTAGTTAAGTGTCGCTTAACCGATGGTTACCTAGGTGTCGGATACCCGACGACAAGTTTCCGACGCTTATAAAAAAACCAAAGTGTCGTACATGCGACAGGGAAGTGTCAAAAATCCGACATGACGGCCGTCGGATTTTTGGTCAAAATGTAGTAGTGTTGTATAGAATCTATAGTTGAACCTATTTTATCCACACACTCTGAAAGCACCCAACTTCTGTCATGAATATTTGATAATAATAAAAATTGTACTGCCTCTTTTCCATAATCTGAATGCAGCCATTGTGATTTTAGCACTTCATCCTCATTAAGGCCATGCTTACTTGCAAAATGATGTGCAGCCTCGTATTTTTTACCATCAATTAGGATCCTATACATCTCAGGCACTAACTGCTCCAACAAAGATAGCAGTTTCCATCCTGACCCTCTGTTTTTGAGTTCAAAAGAAGTAGAGTGAGAATTCTTGGCCCCATCTTGTACATTGTCAAAGCTTACTTCGTATAGTGACCCAAAAGAGTCTTCTGATTGATGAGGAAATATGCTTTCTAATACAAAAACCTGCCCTTGAGAACTAGGGTCTCTAGCAAGCAAGGGAGAGGAAAATCTGGGTATGTCCTCCAAAACATTCTTAGCACTAGGGATCTCGATCAAATTAACAATAGCATTACTTTTTGCAACCATAAGTTTACCCTTAGACCACCATGCAACATCTATGATGCCATCTAGACTTACATTATTCCATCCTTCATCAGACATTTCCATACAGTTGTCATCACTGAGTGAAATTTCACAAACAGAGTGTGGGTTTCCTTCTAGGGTTAATATATGTAATTTTCCTGTCAAATCCAACATTGCAAGATGACTGGCACAAGATGAGATGACAAATTTTGGAGCAGAGAATGGCCCTGAATACTTTTTTGGAAAGTTGAGAACACCTTTAAGCTCTGAATTAGAACAGATTAATTCTATATCTGATGTATTTGTAAGGCTCCAGACGGAGAGAGAGGAGAAACCTGAATAACAATAAATAAATAAATGACTCATGAAGAATGTCGAGAAAAATGGGTATTTAAATATAGCAATATTCAGAAACAAAGCAGGTTTTTGATGAATATTGTTTGCATGTCAATGTTAATACAGATTACAGATTACACAAGGAGGAACTTTTCAGCTTGCCACAGGAACAGGCTATTTAGAATCATGGGTATATCATGTGGTACAAAGTGTTATAAATGTGAATGAGGGAGTCACAGAAGAGCATCGAATTGCTGATCTCTTTCAGAGAACTGCTTACAGAAATTTGCATGCCCTTCGAGTTTAACTGCCACCATGAGCAGGTTTATCAATAAAAAGGTGAACTAACTGGGCATATCACACTGCAATTTGAAGCATGCAATTTATCAGAGACAAAAAATACTAATAGTCACTAACCTGGTGGTCTAGTCAAAAGAATTAGAGAACAAACAGTGACACAATGGGGGATTTATTACCCTCAAAATTCCTCTAGCCCTGTTTCTCATTTCATTTCTGTTTCTCATTTCATTCTCGTTTCCCACTCCATTTCTGGTAACACAGGTTCTATATTTCACAGGCTCCTAGGAAAGGCTGAGACTAGTGTCTAAAAGAGGACGCCATTTTAACTTAATGTAGCTTGTTAAGAGATGACACCACCTTAACTTAATGTATGTAACTCGTTAAGAGAGGACACCTTGGAAGTTGGAACTTGTAGCTCATTTCCTGTTCTTAATACAACATTAGCCGCCTGTGCATTAATTAATTTATTTTTTGTATATGATAATCTGAGCCCTAGCAATCACTATTTAGAAAACTTCCCAGTTTAATCAATGACTATTATAGTATTATACCATAGTAATCATTATACAGTCACCTATATTGGGTTAGTAGGACTACATTTCCTTTTAGTATTTTACATATGTTTGGATGTGTTTTTGTAAATGTGGTTAGTGGGCACTTATGCATCTAAATGTTAATTAACAAACCCTTTTTTTCTTCCTTTATTCTCTTTTTCATGTTTCAGTGGATTAAATTTAAAGCATTATTCTTACTCTTTTTTTGTTCATTTGTGAAGTTTTAGGTTTCCAGCAAAGTAGGAAGAAGTTGATAATGATGGAACTTCCAAGTATTTTTCTTCCAGAGGATTGGTCCTTCACTTTTTTTGAGGGCATAAATAGGTATCCCGACTCCATGTTTAGGGACAGGACAGTTGCTGAGCTAGGGTGTGGTAATGGTTGGATATCCATTGCTCTAGCTGAAAAGTGTTCTCCCCTCAAGGAATGCTTCTATCAACTTTTTAATATTTTAATATACTGCTAATTTGAGTTTTCTGGTGTTGGAGATATACTTTACATTTTTTTTGCATCTCATCATTTTTTAGGCTGGGAACTAATCAGAGACATGATTTATATGAAAGTATGGAAGCTTGTAAACCACATAATGCCTTTGTTTCTTCACAATTTAATGCCATGATTTTGTTCACTTCAAATATGGATATTATCATATATTCATATGTTGTTTCAATATAGTTCAATGGTTATAAAAAATTCCTCGACATAATTTTTCATGGGTTGTATTTATTATCTGGTTTCTCATTTGCTTTGCTACATGTTTATGGTCTTGATATAAATCCCAGAGCCATAAAGGTTGCCAAGATAAACTTATATCTTAATTCCTTATACATGAATGGATTTCCAATTTATGACAACGAGGGGAAGAATTTGCTTGAAAGAGTAGAGTTCCATGAGTCAGATTTGCTATCATACTGCAGAGAACAGAATATCATACTAGATCGTATCATAGCTTGTATTCCTCAGATTTCTGGTTAGCCTTTCAGCATTGTATTTGACTGTGGATGTTTTGAATAATTTAAAGGTGAAAATTTGAACCTTTATGGAGCAAAGGTTGGATCATTATCAGTTTTGGAGCTGGTCAAATGAATTCGATGTCTCTTACTGATAAGTGATAACTCAGAATAGCTCAAAATTTTCTTTCTCCATGGCAACTATGCAAGCAAGCCTTTCTTAAACCTGTTACAGTTTTAACAATTCCACTAATCACCCATGGTCAAGAATAGGTTACAATGACCAGAATTCTTTTAAAGGATCTGATTCTCACCTCAGAGAGATCGAAATCAGTGCTTTTGATACCTTCATCAGAAACTGGAAACTTATGAGGATTGCAATGAGCCTGCTCAGTACTGACAACCTTTCCATGACGGGTAGTAATTATCCAACCAAAATTTCATGGACAACAAAGTTTCTATCAAAATCATCAGATGTGCTAAATTATAGCATACCCATAAAGTCTAAAACAAGCAAACAAACAAGGGATCAAACATACCTACAATATCATTCTCTATTTGTCATTTTCCACGTCAAGGTGGTTATCCCATCTTGACAGACCCAAATTTGATGTGTCGTACCTATACCAAGCATTTAATCATATGAAACTCTTAAGTTGTTTCAATATAGAAAATAACACTCTTTCCCATGAAGTCCTAATTTCCTAGTTTAAACCAGAATCAAATACAAATGCATACATCATAACAAGCTTTCCCACATTGATTATGACTACTCTTGTACAATGCACAGATGGTAGTAATTATAGTGCTGATCTAGAATTTTGTAGTGCATTTAAAGAACAGTAAGGCAATTAGGGTGGCTTGTCAAAATATAGGCTTCCAAATCAAACCATGCAAAAAATGAGGGTATTTATACTATAAGTATAAACAAACCAAATAAAAAAGAAACAGGAATAGTTTGTCCTGTTAATGACAAATTTCTTCTGAACATAAGAAAGAATTTTGCCTACCAATCATGAGGCATTCCAGCTTCTGCTCTTGCTTCATAGTTAAATGGCCCTTTTAGCTCCACATCAAGCTCCTCTAACAGCTCTGTAACAAACATGCAATGTACAATACTACACCAAAATTATGTATGTCATAAAAGCAAGTAGATGAACAAGGGTAGATCAACGAAAAGACATGCTTGGGGCATGGCATCTAAAGGATTATGAAGTTCACATTCCAGATGTATCTATTGGGGTTCATATTTCCATACAAACCTGTAAATGTCTTGTCAGGCATGCAACCCATCTTTCTGCATACTGTCAGAAACCAAGACACGCCCACTGCAACATGTGCAATTTCTTCTTCTGCAATGCATTTGACAATATTGGATGTCCTTTTATCGCCGAGGCCAACCAATTTTTGTACAATCCTAGGTCCAGCATCAAGACCTCTGGCCTCCTAAGACAATTAATATAAAGTTATTGGATACTGGAGAGTTATCATTTGCTCCAAAATAAACAATTGTTTGCTACCAAGCTCAGATGACTGGAATATAACTACGAACTTGGAGGGTTGTAAAGGGTAACCTAAAATAATAACAGTTAATATAAAAATCTTGAACTTAAACTTCATTCTAAATGAAAGAACGAGATCATTTGCCACACATGACCTGGAAACTCCTAGGATTTTCTTCTAAAACCACTACATCATCAATGACAATGTGGTTTTATTCTTTCACTGTTTTACATGTGTTGTGGGATAGCATAACATTAACGTAATCATGAAGCATTTCACTTTCAACAAAAACATGCTACAATTTTGATCAAAATATTGATTAGGAGGCAAACTTTCATCATTTTTCATATTCAATTCCCCAAGCATTTGGCAAAGAT
Organism: Pseudotsuga menziesii; assembly: GCA_001517045.1. Taxonomy (NCBI): domain Eukaryota; kingdom Viridiplantae; phylum Streptophyta; class Pinopsida; order Pinales; family Pinaceae; genus Pseudotsuga; species Pseudotsuga menziesii. The sequence continues at coordinate 338,590 of LPNX010269995.1, forward strand.
TTCATTCTCAACTTGAACAAACATGGAATGAGTGGTTGTATCTAAAACCTTCTTAGTCGGGTATTTTTCGACAAGAAGTTCACAATCCTAAATACCATCACCACTAATGCTTTGAAATAAACTATTAATCAAGACTGAAGGACTTGATTTTTCATCCACTTGGGGCCCGATCTAGTCTTTAATGCGACCAAGATTTCAGAGGATACAAATTATACTCATTCTCCCAAGAGTTATTTCCCTCATGGATTCAAGGGTTACTTGTTGGGGTTACTACTCATTTACTAGACAAGTTTGGGCAGATATTCCACAGTGGATTGATGTTCCTAATATCTGGACTGGTGCTACTGTAGAAAATTGTCTATTTCAGTTGTTTCATAGATTAAATATGAAGAAGCTAATGGACTATTCCTTTTCTAGTTCTCTGGGGATTTTGGATAGCTCCTAATGCATCATTATTCAAAGACAAATAGGTGCCCACCTTCCAAGTCATAGCTCAGGTAACTGCATTAACAGACAGTAGCCCAAAGTTAAAGAGAATCAGATTTCTGTCAGTAGAAAACATCAAGTGACATACATGAATTAGACCTCATTCAAATGTTAAAAAACATAGAAGATGGGAAAAAAATACCTATAGGTGACCCAAAAGCACCAGGGGGAAGTTGATCAAATTCAATGCCAAGGATAGGGCCATCATCACGTAATGGCTCCCCAAGCTGAGCTTCCACGGCAGCAATAGCCTGGAGGAGTGCTGTGGGATGCAGATGCAGGTTTTGCACTTGTGACTTATTTTTCCATCCTCCTCCTCCCTCGGAATTAAGTTTCAAATTCGGCCGTTTCCTAGCATCATAATCGTCATAGAAATTAGTTTTTGTGGATGTTGGCATGAGAGAGGCAGAATGTGCTGGTGCAGGTGGAGATGCAGGTTTATCTTTCTCTTTTTTGGGTTGTTTCTCCTTATCTTTTTCCTTCTCCTTCTCCTTCTTATCCTTGAGTCTCCTGTGGCAGGATCGCATACATACAAAATGAAAAGAAGAAGAACAGAAGCCAATGAGAAAATGGATGGTTCCTATGCGCCCTATGTGAGTTTTGGCTTTTTTTTTTAATAATGCGCCATCGGTTAAGCGACGGTTCCATGCCCTATGTGACTTTTGGCTTTTCTTTGGTTGTTTGAATGACCTTTTTAACCAACGCGTCATCGATTAAGCGATTGTTATGACAATATCCGTCGCTTAACCGATGTGCATGGCCACATTTACAAAAAAAAAATATCTTTGTGATTTTTGGTAAGTTTAAAAAGAGAAATCCACGCGCCGTCGGATTTTTCCGTCGGATTTTGGATCGAAATGTAGTAGTGAGAGGAGAAGTGAAGCTCTGGTATGTTGCGACAAACAATCTGATAGATGATGTATTGACCAAGCCATTAGCTGCAGTGAAGTTTGACTACTTCAAGGAGAATCTTGGTGTTCTCCAAATTGAGGTTCCCTCCAAAGGGAAGTGATGATTATAAGAGCCTTTCTGACATGTATGTTGGATGTGTTCCTCATATTATCAGATGAAAGTGTAGATCCTTTTTGACATGTATGCTGCATGTGTTCCTCGCATGGTCAGATGTAAGTGCAGAGCCTTTCTAACACGTATGTTGGATGTGTTCCTCACATGGTCAGATGTAAGTATAGAGCCTTTCTAACATGTATGTTGAATTTGTTCCTCGCATGGTCAGATGTAAGTGTAGAGCCTTTCTGACAAGTATGATGGATGTGTTCCTCACATGGTTAGATGTAAGTGTAGAGCCTTTATGACAAGTATGATGGATGTGTTCCTCACATGGTCAGATGTAAGTGCAGAACCTTTCTGACATGTATGCTGGATGTGTTCCTCACATGGTCAGATGTAAGTGCAGAGCCTTTCTGACATTTATGCTGGATGTGTTCCTCCCATGGTTAGATGTAAGTGTTGGGTGGGGCTTTCTGACATGGATGTTGGATGTGTTCATCGCATGGTCAAATACAAGTGCTGAAGAAGATGAAGACCTATGTAACACCCCGGTTTTGACCCCGTTGCATTAAATGTACATGATGTATATATTGTAAATGATCATGGTGTGGAGCTAAAGGCCAAGGCCCCACCATTGATCGGTTATGCTATGTTTTGAATTTAAATTTGTCACCGATGGTATATCGAGGCATGCGGCATATATTATGTTTGTCATCATGTAAATATGCATCTATAATTAATTAAATGAACCCGACCAGCTACGTTCGCGGAAACTAAAATGAGAAAGGGGCATGATTTTCACAAGGATAAGGATGTGGGGGAATTTGTCAATCCTTGGCCAATGGGGTAAAAATCCATGTGTCACCTTTCTTTGTTTTATTCCAACCAGTTTCATTAAAAATGGCTGCTGGTGGCTGAGGCAATTAATGGTCTTTGGGAGTGGGGTGGCAGGACTGTCAGTCCTCACCCACACACACACTCCACCACTATTGACTTCACAATGGAAAAAAAGAAACCATTTCCATCTCTCCCAAGGGGATTTTACTCTCTCCACGACTGTGCAAGAGCACTCACACACTCTCCACTATGCAGGCCTCCCGAATTGATGTTCATCCTCTCGCAGGAGCAGAAGTGGCTCATATTCACACACTTCTAGCTACGAGCATTCTCACCATTGTCTGTTCGCTGCTCTCCTGCCCAGGATTTTCCTAGATTTTACCCACACAGTTTTCCTCTGAGGATTTACGCGACAGTGGCTGTATCTTTTCCTCACGCGTAGATTTGTGGGTCCTGTGTTGTTGTTTCTCTCACGTACAAGCTGGGAGAACTGTAATTTCTTCCCCACCGTGGTCTGTGTAAGTCTTCCTGTGTATTCATTGCATGGGACGTGCTGTTGTTCCCCACGTTGTTGGTAATGTATGTTGATACATTTTTGGGGATATTGTTTTCCCCATGTTGTGAGCCATGCACACTGATTTCGTGTTGGGACTGTTGTTTTCCCCACGTTCACTGATACGTTTCAGGACTGTGTAATTTGCTTGGGAGTCATTTTCCCTGTTTAAGCTGTGACAGCTGATTTAACTGCATGTGTGCAATGGTTGGTCTTCAAACTGTGTTGGGAGCAGGGATGGGGGCTTGGTTTTCTTGATAAAGCAGGTGTGTTGGATACCATACAGACAGAGCTAGAGGGTTGGATTTCTTCTTCACAACCCCTGAATAGTACTGGAAGGGAATGCAGGCCCTGAGCGACTGTGTAGCAGAGAAGGGACTGATTCCTTGTGTTGGGTGTGTGTGGGTGTTTTAGAAGCCAGGCTAGTTCTGGTGTAGGTGTTCCTAGCTCTGCAATGAGCTCACCAGCTTAGCATTTAGCCTTTCCCAACTCCTTGATGGCCTAATAAACCCAACTGTGTTGGCTTGGCTGTGTTTTGTATACCCTTGGCTATGTGTAAGCCTACTAGTTCCCTTATTCCTTGGAGAATAATGCCCAGCTCGGGGGTGGCAGCGCTGCTGAGAGATTAAGGAGCACGCTAGCCTATGGTTGGGTGGAATGTTGCAGCGACGTAGCTGGTTGCAGACCAATTTATTCATAAGATAAGTGCTCTTGTCCATTCCTACTTCCACAACTATATTTACTGTTAATGACTATAATGTATATGTTGAATGAATGCTTGTATGAATGTATGATGTTTCCGCTGTATCTAATAGATAATTGCATCTATGCATGATAAATGTTCATGTGTGCATGTTTCCACTTCAATACATTTTCTTCAGCATTTTGTTTTAGCATTTTTATGCATGTAAATGTTCATGGGGATCTTAGCCCGTGTGTTTGAAGCTTGTAGTCGCGTCCTCTTCACCGGTCGGAGGCTTGGGGACGTGACAACCTACATGGAGGCTAGGCCCACAACTAGCATGGAAAAGGGTTGGCTCTATAGAACTTCCTATGATGAGTAGAATTGATAGATAGAACTAGTTGATCGAGATAATGGAAGTAGTGATGATGATGATGACCCAGTGATGATCAAAATTTGATGATGATCCAATGATGATCCAATTTTGATGATGATCCAGCTTTGATAATGGTCCAATGATGATCTAGTTTTGATGATGATACAGAGAAGAAGACTTGTGCCGATGTATTGTGTCAAGATAATACCTTCCTAGTTAAGAGGGAGTGTTTATGTATTTGTAACTTCAGAATGTATTCACTTGTATATTTCATATATTGTATTTGATTAGTCCCCGATGTTTCGATCGGGAGAATCAGTAATGTAAATAAGTCATGTAGAGTCATGGAGGTTAGCCCTCCTAGTTGATCAGGGGTGAAAGTCCCCATAGTTTCAGGGAACTAGGGTTATTAGACTCTCCTAAAGAAGTCGACCCTGGTGAGTTATTTTCAAGTTGGGAATTAGTTTAAATAGAGAGTGAGCCTCTCTATTTATCACACAATCACTCACACTTACCTGTAGTGAATAAGTGAGAGAGAAGGAGCTGGGATAAGAGAGAAACAATTGTTGGAGATCATCTTACTGTCTTTGGGTTTTACTGCTGCCATTGGTGCTTATTCTATCTTTGAGGAAGTTGTGGGGTTTTCTCTTTTATGGTTTCCCCGAGGAAATTATTTGTGTCCATTGTCTCTTGTGATTAACTGATGTGCTTTTTATTCTCTCAATTAAGATCCTAATATGATAATGTCTAATTGATAAAAATCTAACAATATTCCTGGTAAAATTGAGAATGTTTATGTCGGTGTTGATAGTTCACTCAATGAAATGAAAATATACATTGAGTTCTTTAAAAAATTTCATGATGTATTTTCTTAGTCATATGATGAGATGCCAGGGATTGATCCCCACATTATTGAACATGAAATAAAAACTTATCCAAATGATAAACATGTTCGACAATGCTTACATTCGATGAACCCGCATAAAGTTCCTACTATTCATGGTGAGATAGAGAAGTTTCTCAAAGATGGCTTCATCTATATGGTTTCCTTAACCAAATGGGTATCCAACCCCATTCCTGTCGATAAGAAGCAAGGAATCGTCTATGTATGTACCAATTTTAGAGACCTAAATAGGGCCATCCTGAAGGACAGTTTACCCACACTATTCATTGATAAGATTTTGGATGATTGTGAGGGGAGTGAAGTTTTCTCATTTATGGAAAACTTTTTAGGGTACGACCAAATCCAAGTTAAACCCAAGGATGAACATAATACTGCATTTATATGTCCTTAGGGTATATTAGCATCCTGGAAAATGCCTTTCGTCCATAAAAATACCGAAGCTACTTTTCAATGGGCCATGATCTTTGCCTTTCATGACCTTAAGCATATTGTCAAATTTTATGTGTATGATTTAGTTGCTAACTCTCATTTGTGGGTGGATCATCTGCATTTGGTATTTGGAATATGTTTCCATTAACAAATTCAGTTGAATCCTCAAAATTGAATATTTTTCGTTGAGGTTGATTATTTATTGGGTTTTATTGTATATAAGGAGAGGATCAGGGTCGATCCTTTAAAGGTCAAGGAAATATTACGATTGTCTCTGCTGAGAACAATTAGACACCTTCATACTCTCCAAGGGATGGCTAATTTATTGCATATATTTGTCGTCAATTATGCCAATTGGACCAAGGGATTTATGCACTTTTTGAATAAGGATACTTTGTTCATATGAGATGAGAGAGCCAATTAGTCCTTTGACACTCTCAAGAAAGACTTGGCATTGGCCCCATGTGCTCAATCCACCTCAATATAGAAAGTATCTCTTGTTGTATGTGGTCATGTCTCAAGATACGATTGGTATCGTCCTAGTTCAATAGGATGATGAGCTCTACAAGCACATTATTTACTATCTTACTCAGAATCTTATTGATGCAGAACCTTGATATAATCATGTTGAGAAATTGGCCTCAGCGACTGTCCATGTACTCCAACATTTGAGACATTATATCTTGCTTTGCTAGACTATGACTATAGTCCATATCAATCCATTTCAATTTTTCTTGACTAGACGGATGATAGGGGAGGAATTGAATAGATGATAGGGGGGAATTAAATAAATGGATTTTTATCTTGCAAGAGTTCGACCTCGATTTTTTTTTGGAGAAATCAAAGAATTCATTAGTCTTTGCTAAGATGATATTATATCACCCTAGTATGGATGAATATGAGATTCATGAGGATTCATTTGTGGATGAACACAATTTTCTCACTTTGTATGCAGACCCTTAGTATGGCGACATTATCGTATATCTTCATACTTTGAAGGTTTCCCCTCACCTATCAAGGGATGAGCGTCGAAAACTATGGCATAAATCTAAGAAATATCTCATTATAGATGACACTTTATATTGTAGTTGGGTATATTACATTTTGCATCATTGTTTAACCCACGTTGAGGCTGAGGTTGTGATGAATGATTGCCACTATGGGGTGTGTGGTGGTCATTTATCTGGGCTTACTACAACCCACAAATTTCTTAGAGTAGTTTATTATTAGTATTCGATATTTAAGTATTGTTTTAATGTGTTCAAGGGATTTCATGCTTTCCAGGGGTTCATGCAGAACATGTGCTTCCATTCTTTCTCGCTAGAACCACTTATCATTGTTGGTCCCTTCACCAAGTGGGGGTGGATTTTATGGATTGCAACCCATATTTTGTTGGGGGGAACCATAATATTATAGTTGTCATATATTACTTCATGAATAGGAATAGGTTATGCCTACAATCAAATATGATGGTGAGACATCCACTCATTTTGTATTCGATCAGATTATCACCCGGTTCGGGATCCCAAAAGAGCTTGTCACTAAACATTGTAGGCACTTTCAAAACAAGATGATGACGGAATTAGAATTGAAACTACGGTATAATAAAGAACATTCTTCTTCTTACTACCCCCAAGCGAATGGCTAGGTTGAATTTGTTAATGAGTTCCTTAAGTCCATTCTATAAAATACCATCAGACAAAGCAAAACAAACTGGAACATCATGCTATACCCTACTTTATGGATTATTGAATCATTGTTAAGATGAACACCATATTATCTCCATATCAACTAGTGCATGGGGTGGAGTTGATTCTACCTGTTGAATGTGAAATATCTTCATTGAATCTAGCTATAGAGTTTTTTCTTGACACTTCCGAGTTAGAGGAGTGTTTAGTCCACTTAGAGAACCTAGATGAGCAGTGTTGGAATTTCGTGGTGGTTCTAGAGATAAATTAGTGTCATGTCAAGGCACAGTATGATAATTTAATTCGTTACAATAATTATATTGAAGGTGACTTGGTACTGTTGTACGAACAAGCCAGTGTACCATAAGGGCGAGCATGTTCAACACCATATAGCGGGGGCCTTGTGTTGTGAAATGTGTCATAGATAAAGGTGTCCATGAGTTATAGGACTATGAAGGGAACAACTTGGAAAATCCTAGAAATGGGATCTATCTTAAGAAATACTATGCTTAAACTTAGACCAATGCTAATATCTCATATTTTATTGTACATTTTGCATAGTTTGTTTTTCGTCTCAATTTGTTTACATTCTTCTTATTTTGTGTCATATGTTGAAGGTGTCTTCAATATGCTTAGTATTCATTGATTGTGCCAATTTCCACACCAAGAATATAGATTCGGCTACTTGGGTTATCTATGCACTTGAGGGTCACCTGGTGTCTTCGAGAGGAGTGTGCCTTTGGGCGTCATCAAATAATATTTCCTAGTATAGTGTCATGATTAAGTTGCTACATGATGCCATTTCAAATGGTATTCGGTCTCTTGAATTTCACTTTGAATCCCAGTTAGTTCTGTCATAGTTGAATGGCATGTTGAAAAGGTTCTTAATGGTAAGATTTATGGAACGATAGTTTTATTACATTCACATACCTGGACATTATAATCATGTTGTCGATTCATATGCTAAGTATTTTTTAGATTGGAAATGATCACATAAATGAATAAGTATGTATATAAAAACATTCACATTCATACATATGTGTATAAATATCAAATCAATCACTATAAGCCTTTATTTCCGATATAAGTTTTAAAATGGTATCATAGAACAAAAATGGGATTTACATCACCAAAATATACATGTTCAATAAAAAATGTCTATCCCAACATCTATGCCTATAGGCGTAGATGATGATCATGGTAAAACACTATAGCATTTTCCAACCTCCTAAACAACCTAACCCATAGATAGGGTATCCCAAACACATGCCTATGTATCGCCTCGTGAAAGTCCTCAACTTATACCATGGGGATCTTGTTTTTCTACTAGTCCATGTTTCCATGTATGTTTTGTAATTTCCACTCGGCATCAGCATTGATCATCTCATCTCCTCATCCCCTATTCCACTGTCATCGAAAACCATTCAGTCATCGTGGACCTATGTCTGCACACATAAACTTAATGTCGGTACTAATACCACCAAAAACATGTTTTTGATTTCCACATATATATAAAAAATATGAAAAAATAAATAATTCAAAAAAATAAATGGGATGTTATCGATATTTCCATATGTGGACCCTAGTGGTAGTGGAATGTCTCGATATCCATGGAATTTGATCCTTGCATAGTTATAGTCATCTATGGATATGATTTGTCTCCACTGAGTGGGTTCCATACCTCCCCCTAAACTTCACATAACATTCATCCAATGTGCTTGGGATGGATCTCGTAAGCTATAAGGACGAAACTCAAATCTAGGGCTAAGAGTCAGTACCCTCTGAAAAAAATGAAAGTGCTCAATATGTTGGAAAACCCAAAGTGTTTTATCTAACCCAAATTGTAGTCAGTCAACTGTAGTTTCATGGTGTTCAATAATGAAATAATCCAGTCCTATAGTGTGGTGCTCATGCATTCTACCTCATAGAACATGAAAGGTCATGATGCTTGATGTAGTGATGTCGACCCTACTATTTCAACCAACACTAGAATGATTACCTTGATAATTAGGCTATGGATGGAATTTACGGGGACTTGGCTTCTGGTATTTTTAGTATCTAGAACACAATATACAACGACATATTCATTGATAGTCAGTCCTCCACCTAATCCATGAGCCTGTATATTTACTACCTCGCCTTGGTGAGATAGTAAAGTAATGAAGTAGATATCCTCTACATAGAGTCTCAACGGCATCCCATCTAGCATGAATTATTTTATATATGGATCCCAATACTCCACAAACATCTATAACAGTCTTGGTTGAGACCTCAAAATGCTAAGGTTTCAAAACTTGTATAGGCCAAACCTTTATAGTGCTTCTTAAGCATTTTAATCACCATGAATTTCCCTATCAACATCCTCATGTTCACATTCTCTCCATTATAGTACCATCATTCCAAGAAAAAACAAAGAGTTGTGACTTTTTATCATTGAATATGACATATGCGGCCTCATACGCTACTTTTAGTTATGAGAGGTGCATATGAACGTAGGGAATATTTTATTTTCCTGATGATCAGTCACCCACATGGGCCAAGAATCTTATCTTTTGGAGTCCAACGCTAAAAATTCACCATTAAAAATGAAAATAAATGCATTGAATGGATAGAGATTGGGATTTTGAGTTACCTGGTCCTCACAACTATGGATATTGTGGCCCATAGATCCTAGAATTTTCTCCTGAAGTTGTGGGGTCTAATATGCTCCAAATACACTATGATGGGTAAAACTCCAAATGGTATAGTAGAAATTTGATTTTTTACTATTTATTAAATATGTTTACCCACTTTTCCTAAGGATTTCACTCTTTATCGACTTTTTCCAGCTGTTTGGACTAATGTGGTTGTGTGGGGTCCTCTTTTGGTGCATTTTCGTCGAGACTTTGGCTTGTTCATTCCCATGGCAGGTAAACATTGAACTAACATACAGGATAGGACCACTTTCTGCATGGATTATGCATTATCCTATGACTACGTCACATTAACTATAGGTACAAGCCCACCTCTTAATATCATGAAACCATCTTACTACAATTAGACTTGAAAATACATGAGTGTTAGATATTTCCTAATCATGGGTTCCCTAGTTAGATCCCGCTTTTTCATTTGGTACCCATGTTGAGCATCCCCCTTGAGGTCTATGAGTCCATTGTAGTCCTTCTATCTCTTTGAACAATAAACTCATATTATTTCTTAACTTTATGCTAGTTATCACTCATAGGGACTCCTATTTTTTATCAAATTGTAATTGCATTGCATACATATTCTTGTCATCATTAGAGGAATTTTGGGGTCTAAAATGGGCCTCCTAAGGAAAATAATAAAATAATAGTTAAAATAATAAAATAATAGTTGAAATAATAAAATAATATT
>LPNX010269995.1:349036-400883 GCA_001517045.1 Pseudotsuga menziesii
ATCTTTATGCTGGATCCATACTTCAATTTTATAATCCATACAACCCAATCTTATTTCAATTCTCACTTGTTGATACAATACAGGATACTAGGAAACATAAATTTAAGGGGAGAAATTACAAGTTTGTCACCGGGTTATCCCATTTCCATTGATGTCAAAGGGGGAGAGATTTGTAAAGTAATGAATGTTAGAGGGCTGATTTTTCGTTTATGAGGAACTCATATTCAAGGTGAGCTCGGTTTTGTTTCTTGTTGACATCAATGCCAAAGGGGGATATTTTTATAAATAAGGTTGTCATTTATGCCAAAATGTTAAGTTGTCCTTATGCATAAAGTGTTGAGTTGCCCCAAGAAGTGATCCAACACATATAAATAAAGGAAGCAATCTCTCTATTTTGAGCATCCATCAAAGTAAATATGGAGATATAACAAATGTGAAAATTATGTGTATAAGAAGAATTTTTGGGGCTTAGACGATCAGGATGTTTTGTGTGCAAATATGAGTGTGTAGTAGAATTGGAAATCTTGTAACACAATAGATGATAATAACTCATTATGTAGTAGTAGTAGAATAGTATGAAAATAAGTATACTAAGGATACTTTTGCAAACACATATAATTAGGAAACACAGAACATAGGAAGCAAAGTAGAAAGAAAATAATATACTTTCATCAAGGTGTACGATAATACATTTATGTATAGGTGGTAGGATGGTAAATGGCATAATATTGTTTCCTTCTATAGGTTGGTGCCTGGAAATTTGGGTCGATTCCTGATTATGCAAGTTGGTGCTGGTTTATATGAGTTGGTGCTCATAATAGGATCAATGTCCTCATAGGTTGGTGCTTGTAAAACCATAAGTTGGTGCTTGAAAGGGATTTTTTTTCTTGTTGTATTAGGGATTTCTCCCCTACCATGTGCAAAAACACCTACCCTAGATCAGTCAGATCATAGGGTAGAGTTCATAATGTTTCATAAACATTTTTTGCACTATGTGTTAATAATTTATTTAGTATTGATGTGTGTTCAATGATGTGAAAAAATGATCCTTAAATATTAATATTGTACATGATACTGATTCACATTCCCCCCTCTCAATATCACTTGGGGTCAAATATAATGGGAATAAATGAAGTAAGACTAGTGATTACTCCATGCTATGCATTGGGAAAAATGACAGAGGATTTTACTCATAATATGCATGTTTTCATGAGGGTAGGTTATGCATTTGGACACTCATGAGGATTAGACTAGGGGGAACACAATAAGGAGTTGACCTTATTGCCAACAAACCATGATTATCTTAGTAGAGTTGACGAAACTGAGCTAACGAGGTCTCAATTGTCACTCTAATCTCCAAAACTGAAGAGAGATATTTGAAGTGCATGCAAGCATCATGGAACCCTTGATATGTTCGAGGGATATTTGAAGGGCATGCGAGAAACATGGAACCCTTGATATGTCCAAGGGATTTTGAAGGGCATGCGAGAAACATGAAACCCTTGATAGGAATAACGCAACAAAGTGTGACAATAAAAATAAAAATAAAAAACACTATGGGGTTTAAGAATGAAGTATTTCTTTAAATAAAGAAATTAAATTATTTCAAAATTTAGTAACACCCTAGACACAAACCAAATACAAGAAAACTGTTTATTAAATGAAAATATAAATAAATTTTTCAATAAAGTGAAAATAAAAAATAAATTAAACTATTTTAAGAGTTAGTAAATAGTATCTAGACACACCAATAGGATTAAAGTGACACTTGAGGTGAGTAATAAAACAAAAAGAAATGAAAAATTATTAATTATGCATAGTGACATAAATGGAAAGTTTCAAAAATATATAAGGAGAAGGAGAGAGCATGATACTAGCATCTCCTTTTCCCTATTCTTGGACGGAATAGACTATGTGAGATTGTCACAGATACTTCATCATTGTACGGAAAAGGATTGGATCGATTTAGTGAGGTCAGCCCACTTTGTCTATTAGCATTTTATTACATTCACCCCCATTGTAACTCATGGATCACACAGAAAGAAGAGTACATATTGGAAGTATTAGGGTCCCTTCTATTGGACATCTGGTTTTTGGAAATCAAAGCACATAGTTGCAACCGATATTATATATTATACGACCTTCGTCAGCCTTGAGCACTTTCTAACAAAGGTTACAAGGTAGAAGAATGTTATATATGATTGTCACATACTTATAATTTTCATAATATATATATATATATAAATTTCAAGTGAATAACCTAGCACTAAATTGTTACTGTAGTATAAGTAATTTGTCATTTCATGTAGAGTGAGTTACATAGTTTCCAAAATTTGGTCTTTTGACAGGTTAAATAAAAAGTGGATGTTAGCATGGTTATAGGCATTCTTGATTCACACTTGAAGGTGATGTTTTCAACACTTTTTATATTAAACTTGTTCTAAGTTATACTAAGGGAATTTTTATCCCAACTACTAAGTCTTCGCCATATTCCTCCCACCCTAACTCTTAAGCAATATTTTTTAATTGCACAATTTAGTAGAGAAAGGGTTTGGGATACTATGGGGTATAGCCTTGATCCCATTATTTAACTGTAATAAGGTTTAAAAGGATCCAAGTTATAACCTTGGTACTTTGTGCAAGGTTTAAAATATATAACATGGTTATTTGCGTTGACTCTACTTTTTTTATACCAAGTCGGGGATATGGGGTTTATACTGTAGTGGAATATTCACCTAATGCAATAAAATTATTGACATATTATAACATAACATCCAGCCTTGTGTTATGATGGGTTATAAATCATTTTGTACCGTGGTTGAATTTGGCCATAAATGTTTTCCCTTGTTGCGAATTGGCTGTGCAGTCAGGCCTTTAAGCCTCTCCTGAGATTCAATATCATCCATCCACTTGTGTAGCATGATGTCAAGGGTTTTTAATTAGGGTTTAATGTGTATTTTATTTGTCCGAACACTTTATTTTGTGGTTACTTGGATTGTAATTTCTTTGAGAGTGACTATGCCCTTCATGGCGGCTCTGTAAGGTTCCTTGGTGTAAGTTATTACTAGTCGTTAATGGAATTCCTCATGTTTTATTTATGAGGTGTAAAGAAGGGTTCATCAATGGTAATGGATGCCAATAGTCATAGCTTTTGGGTTTCCATGACTCGAAAAATAGACCACCTTATCAAGTCTTGAAACTCCCATTTACGAGGTAAAGAATATTCATCTTAACTCTGTAAATATTTTGTTAAAGTATTTTTCTGAACTCTCAGGTCGTAAATACTGGCTAGTGTTTAATTTTATTATAGGAAGAGGAGGGATAATGGTGTTTAGGAAGAGTCGACCCATGGCCCTCTCTGCATTTGAAGAAGGTAATGTTATTTATACTTCAGTTTATTTATATTTTCCATTTCTTTTAAAATTTATTTATGGCTCTAACTTGAAGAAAAATGTTTGTAGGTTTGGGGACACCAATGAGGATGGCGACATGGTCAACTCTTCCAATTCCTATATCTTAAAACAATAAGGTGAAAATGACCCCCTCACTCTGTTTATTTACTATTTAAATCATGCTTGGTCACTGACTGTTCTTGGTTGCTTGTTGCAGGTGGTTCTTGTATGGGATTTGGGCAGTGAAGGAAGTTCAAGTGTTCGCCTCCTTTTCAAGATAATTTTACTGTTCATATGGTTTAACCCGTATGGATTCATAATGATTTTTGGCAGAGGGTTTCACAGCCTCTTTATTCCAGTGTTTGTTTTTAACACTTCTTGGTATAATATTATTGGGATTTTAAGTGTTGTGGGTTCCATATTTTGATGGGATTATCCCCACTTCGGGTTGTGTGGTTTTTCAACCTATTTATATGTTGGGATTCTCAATAGAATTGTGGATGTCATCGGTGATGTTCTTATAGCCACCGATATTTTGAATCCTATTTTTTTAAATTTGATATTAATGGAGGAACGTGACCCTTAGGGTCTGTGCCAAATTGTTATTTGTACATTTTTTGTATTTGTGCATCTCTAGAAGTTTAAGGTAATGCATGTCATGATTTTATTTCTATGAAATAGCTCGAAATGATTGCCCTCGATCTATATCATTAGATTATTTCTGGTTATTTTTTATTAATAGTTTTCGTTACTAAAAATAAGTTTATATAATGGCTTCCATCTACGATGGTCTCACTGTCACTTATTGGGAATTTACATGGTTTCATTGATTGTAACAGATGTGGAAATATTGATTCAAAATATGTTGAGTAAATTTGGTTTTTAATGTAATATTGAGTCACAGCTTTAACTATGTGTTGTAGTAGATCAAATATTTTATGTTGATACCATTGAATTCAGTCGTGGACTTCTAGTTAATTAATAATTTGATATTTATGATTTCATAAATTTCATTTGTAATTATTCCACTAGATCGTGGTGACTCCCTATCTTGGAATTCTTGGTCTGTATTGGGGGTTTTTGAATGAGATGAATTAAATATGTTTTGGATTTATGGAAGCCTCTCGGCTCTTAACCTGTTAAGAGAATAACCCATTTTATAGTATTTTCGATTGTCAGTTTACGTAGAAGAATACTTTGTTGTAATATTTGATTTATTTTGTTTGGGTGATTTCTCTGTGAATTTGTTATAAAAGCTAGAAAATGGTCTTTCTATCTATCGTGTTGTAAATTAACTAAACTTATACTAGAACAGAATATGATTTTTCTTTTTAAATAGTTTATATTAACATACTATGTTATGAACATAAGCAAATTAATCTATACCATGTAATTAGATCTTTCGTTCAATTTTCTAATTTAATCAACACTTAATGCATGAAGTCTCGATTCGGGTATGGATTCCTGAACATAGATTCTTTAAGAACCCTACAAATACTAAATCAATTTTTTTTACAGACATGATTATAACAATAGGAAAGAGTAATTATATTCGATACATAATAGGAAAAATATAGAGCAAATGCATAATCAATCAATATTCTATTGAGATGCATAATATATCAATATTCAATTTAGATGCATAATAGGAATTTTTGTAAAATAAATAATCACGATTCATAGTTAAAATGGAAATCCTACTGTAACTAGTTCCAAAAATATAAGAAATAGGATAGCGAACATTACACCATCGTCAGGAAAATAGAAATGAAATAGCCATTCCTGCGAACCCAATCCTAGAGTAGCCAAGTCTCACTTGCTCCATAACCCCCTAGCATGTTCATTGAACCACAAGAGAAAAATCCACTTAATGCATCATCTCTTGCATTATCATATCAATTCCCCATCCATTGCTAGCCTCTTGGATGCTAATGGGCATACTATTATATAGTATTTTTCTTATGTATTGGTCATTTATGAGCCTCCTGCTCTTCATCTCTCCACAAGGACTTGTGACCTGATTTTGGGGAAGATGCCTTGTCATTTCCCCAATTAAATCATTTCCAAATAAGACTATTTACAAATAATGTTTCACCAACCTACTGGTTCCCTAGGTTCAGATGGAGACATAATTGTATTAATGAGGTGCTATGGTACCCAAAAGGACTTTAGTTTACCATATTCACATTTAATTGGATTACATAAATGATAAATGCTAAGAAAATAAGGTGGCATGAGTTCATGAAGACACTTGGAAGCTTGTGAAGCCTTTGGGTGACTAGATTCCCTACACACTTGGCATGATATTCATCCAATTTCGAACACATGGGTAATGTAACATTATTGGATGGTCATGTGGTGTCAAATATCATATAATGAGCCAATGAATTTGAATTGGTAAATGAGGGTAACTCCCATGGAAGAGGAAGAGACTATAAGACAAGGTGTGCCACTTGGAAGGAAATTCTATGCACTTTATGCCGACAATTCATGGAAGATTCTATGAAAAGTATGGAAAATTCAGACCTGATTGCTGACATATGAAAAATATTACATGACAAGGATAAAAATAGCCATGAATGGGTCAAATTTGGGAGTTATAGGAAACCATTCGAATTGGGGAAATAAATGGAGCATAAAGAGAAAGACATGTGTCATGAGAGTTACTAAACCACTAAGATGAGTTAGAGGAAGTCAATGGAGGGAAATTCAACCTTAGGAGGCCTCGTGAAGTTAATAAAAGGATTTCATGAGGAATGAGAATATATTTTGATCATTTTTTAATTTTCCTTTGTCATTTTGGAGAGATTTTTCTTGTCCATTGCACGGTGAGTGTTCACTCTCCCTGCTTGTGAATCAATTTCGAGGGAGTTTGATTCCTTTCCAAGTTGGTTGATGGAAAGGACATTCAGAACTCTCATTGGAGCTCAATTAATGATTTTTGGTTCATTAGAAGAATTTTGGGGTCTAAAATGGGCCTAATAAGGAAAATAATAAAATAATAGTTAAAATAATAAAATAATAGTTAAAATAATAAAATAATATTGATTAATTTTGGAGGAAGAAAGAAAAAAACTACTTTTTGTGTGCGTATTTTTGACATATCTCCCTGTGTTTTTACTCAAATTTTGATTGAGAGAGCTTGTTGGATGCGGAATTTGATTCCGCATCCAACGAGTACCCACACTGCATACTTTTGACGGACATCATCATCACGTTTTTTAGGTATTTCTTGTTTTTGGGGTAGCGGGGTCCGTCAAAAGTATGCAATGTGGGTACTCGTTGAATGCAGAATCAAATTCCGCATCCAACGAGCTCTCCCGATCAAAATTTGAGTAAAAACACAATGAGATATGTCGAAAATACGAACAAAAAAAGTAGTTTTTTTTAATGACAAATATGTCAATTCAACCATTATGGTTGACTTATTTTATTGAAATTCTATTGGTTCTTGAATTCCAACTCACAAAAACTTATTTTGGCACGTTTTCTTATAAGGCCCATTTTACACCCCAATTTCCTCTAATTGTAGGTTGAAGGTCCATACTATAAAATTCTCATCTATCTCCATATTCTCTCATTATTTCTTCTCCATTCTCACACACTCACATTTGATGCCGCACTTGTTGGAGTGATTCTTGCACATTTCTGAATATAGTTGATGCCCAATATTTTATTTACAATGTATGTCTCTTTAATATCATTTACACATGCTCTGTAAGTTGAAATATTAAAAATACACATGTTAGAGACTCGCATTCCCATCTTCTTGAATAACTAGTTTTCATGGATTTGGCTTCAATATTGAAGTAGCTTTATATCATATTTGTATTAGGACATTTATTTGAGTTTTATGATGTTGGGGAAGCAATATATTATATATGGCTCTGTAGTATTATGTTTTCATGCTATATAAGTCAAAATATTAGAAATAAATGTATGAAAATCTTGCATACTCATGCCCTTGTATCACTAGTCTTCGTGGATTTTGGCTTCAATCTTGAAATAGTTTTATACCATTTTTGTATGATATATATTATATGAGTTTGAGGATGTTGTGACAGCCATATATTATGTATTGCTCTGTAATTTCATTTCCATATCCTCTATGGGTTGAAATCCAAGAAACTCGTGTGTGAAAAGGTTGCATTCTCATGCCATTGAATCAATAGTTTCCATGACTTTGGATTAAATCGTGGAGGAGTATTGTATCATATTTGTGGGATGGTTTTCCCTTTAGTTTTATTCTTTTGGGGGATACATTTGTATTACATATATTACCACCATGTTTCACATTAATCTTAGAACCATATATTCGACCTTCCCTATGTCAAAGTCTAGATAGTAATGCAACTTACCTTAATCAACTTCTATGAAAGTTAACCTACAAATGTTGCAGATCATAATCCATTTGCGGAACTTAATAAACATGATTAAGGATATTCATTGATGTTTGATACTCATTCCAATACTCTGTTATGAAATTTGCGAGGGTTGTAATTGATTTGGAGAGATAGTTTGGCCATCACCCTTGGGGGGATTTGAGCACAATTTCCTAGTAAAATTGCATTGTTTCACCTTAACCCAAAACAAGTTTGGATAGATTTAATGTAATATCCCCCAAGAGATAAACATTTTTCGTAATATTTTGAATTACTGTTTTATTTTTACAATGAGATTGTCTGGTTCTGGAAACCGCCAACTGGTCCTTGGAGGATAGATGTAACTAAAACATTATGGTTTTAATAATAACATGAATGATGGGGATAACATGTTGAAGAGGAAACTATGCATGAAATATTGGGGGACGTGAACGTTCAATCTCAGGCAAGTTAGACCAGACGTGAGAATTCCAGTATTGTGGGAAACACGCCCTGGGGAATCATGGGTGTAGTGGGAAACGGAAATTCCATGAGGAATTGGTCGTTAGCCGCAAAATACCTAGGAACATAATAAAAAAGGATATAAAAAGAAGCACATTGGAGGAGGCATGACATTCCTTGGTATGCTAGGGAAAGGGTTGAAGTCTTTTTGTGTGAGCACTCTATGTTAGGAAAGACTGGAAGAAATATTTGTTGCATGAGCACTCTATGGTAGGAAAGTGATTTGTTACTAGGGAACCGTACGTGAGGTTGGATGTCAGCACTATTGGAGTGCATAGTTTAACTTGGGGGTGATTGAGGGTAGAGAATCCTAAATCTCTTAAGAAAAACTAAGTACTTCTGCAACCCGCAATCCGCATTGCAGAAGCAGAAAGTGGAAGTTAAATTATAAAGAACTTACGGGTTTTTGCAACCCGCAATCTGCATTGGAGAAGTAGAAAGAAGAAGGTAAATTATAAATAACTTAAGGGTTTCCGCAACCCGTAGTATGCATTGTGGAAGCAGATAGGGGATGTCAAATTATAAAGAATTTAAGGGTTTCTACAACCCACAATCTGCATTGCAGAAGCGGACAACGAGAGTTAAATTATAAAGAATTTAAGGGTTTTTGCAACCCACAATTTGCATTGCGGAAGCGAAAAGAGGAAGTTAAATTATAAATACTTTAAGGGTTTCCGCAATCTGCAATCCGCATGCGGAAGTGGAAAAGCGGAAGACGAAATTATAAAGAATTTAAGGGCTTTCACAATCCGTAATCCACATTGCAGAAGCAGAAAGGAAAAAGGTAGTTTGTAAGGAATTGGTGTGTGTCCACAATCCACAATATGCATTGCCGAAGCAGAAAATTGAAAGACAATTTGTAAAGAAATCATGGGTTTCTGCAATCTGTCATCCCCATTGTGGAAGGGGAAAACTAGAACATAAATTAATAAGAATTTATGTGTTTCTGCAACCCACAATTTGCATCATGAAACCAGAATTTTGGAGGGGTTAAGTTGTGAATATAGTAAGTACTTTCCGCAATCTGCAATCCGCATTGCGGAAGCGGAATCACGAAAGGGAAATTTGTATAGAATTTAAGCACTTCCCACAATACGTAATCCGCATTGCGGAATCAGAATTACGGAAGGGATAATTGTAAAGAAACTTGAGTGCTTCCCGCAACCTGCAATTTGCATTGCAGAAGTAGCAGCCCGTTGAGAAATGCCTCATGTGAAAGACTTTTTAAGCTTCAGGTTTTGGATTTAGATTTCATAAAGGTTTAGGATAAATATTTTAGGTTATTTTGAAAGTATTCCTTTGTATTTTCATGGGGTTTAAGGAATCATATTTAAGTCGAAGAACCTCAAAATGAGTTCAGTGTGAAGCATGAAGTCCTTGGTTAATATATGATAGAGAATGGTTTATGACTTATGACTTATATCTTTGTGTGATGTTAAAAATTTTATTTTATGCATTTTTCAGATGGTTATATGGGTATGTTACATATAAAGTCTGATACAAAGTGTCCATATACCATATTTGGATGTTATAAGACTCACCATACCATTTTATCTCAAACTCGGGAGCATTTAGTGAAAGGAGTCATGACTAATTAAGCCCGAATTTGCTCGATTTGTGCATTTCTCCAAAATTCCAAAAATAGACATTACATGCATCCTCCATCTCGAGTTCTCACTTAGGAGCTTTACCAACTTGTATTTTCCAATATATATATATATATATATAATCCATTACATTTGTTTTTTACTTCTTGTCAAAAATATTTAAAATAATAAATTATTCCAAAAGAATTAAATAACAATTTATTCAATCTTGATGTATTGAAATTATTTACTTTATTTATGTTGGATAAATAATTATTATACACTTGTCTCTATGTTATCTCTATGTTAGATATCTTCTTCCATTAAAGATGCTATTATTTAGATGAGAGATCCATGATTGATTCAAAAGAAGAAGAGAAATCTTGCTAGTTAATTCCTAGATAAGTTATTTTCAATATGGGCATGGTTATTTAGTGGGTTCACCACGGTACCTACATATGGTATTAGAGAACAATTTAATAATATGGACATTGGGCTTGCTTTCCTTTACAATATTTTAGTTAAAGAAAATTGTATATGTACATATTAATGTTCATGTAAAATTTTTATTCAATACTTCTTTTCATGCTTTTTAATCATGAAAATTTCCATCCAATTGAAACCACCACCATTAAAGATACTCAATATCGTTTGTTGGATTAGGATGGTAGACCTCGTTTTGTTCCAGTTTATAATTGTGCTAAACATGATCTTGATCCTCTTATAGTAGATCGACCACGGAATGAAATATTCATGGAATTTGTGTTACATTACTAATGAAGTGGCCATGATAATTGGGCACACACAAATAAGCATGGTATATTCACACCGTTCCTCCACTCGAGGACTCCAAGGTATAATAAACCCAAATCCGAGGTCAATCCCTATATGTCTTAATCCCTTAATGAATTAGTTGATTTTAGCCATAAAACATTGTGCTTGTTATTTTTTCAACCCTCACTTTTGTCCTAGATCCCTTTTGCCAATATAAAATATTGGAATATTCAATTTTCAAAAGCACCCATCATGACCTTCGAGAAGCAAACCCCCCAACAACTCCCATTTTGGAAAACTTGATTTTCGTTTATTATGTTATTTATTTACAAATACAATGATCATAAGGGATGGTAGATACACAAGAAATTATATTCTATTGATGCTCTGATAGTGATCAGTAACAAATGATTCTATTTCTTGTTGTTCATGTCAATCTGTGGGATTCTCATCTGGTCGCTATGGAAAAATGTAAGATCCATGCTGAAATGATAGATGAGTTTGCAATCGCAGTTAGGCATTGAGTGGCTGACAGTTTACGCCTTTATCTTATTCGGTGTCATCTTCAGTTCTCTAGTTGTGGAGGCCATGCTTGCAGCCACCATTATGACCATGATAATATTCTGGACTACCATACTTGTCCTGCTCGCCTTTGCTGGCATTGGAAGCTAAGATGAATCCACTATGGAATTTTGTCTTCCATAAGCATTTTGTGGGATGTTAGGGTCGAGCCTATTGAAATAGTGGCAACAACTCTTTGCTTAGTTTTTAGGTTACATTGTCTCTTGAAGAAAAATATATGGCCTCAATTGGGCACAATCTTTAGTTTAAAAGCATGATTCGATTTTGAAAATTGAAGAACATACTTGACAAAAATGTTTTTGAAAGCTAGGCATGCAAGTTGGATGAAAACCAATGATATAAACAATTAGATATGATAATGAAGATGGTGTTAATACATTAAAACTACAAGTGCAAGTTTCTTCAGTGTTGATATATCTCTTTGTCACACCCACAGAATGGAGTCTCAAGCCACGTCATAAGAATACCACATCACCGAAAAAAGTATACCCCTTGTTAAAATAAGAATATAAGAGATATGTGCAGTTGGTTTAGATCATTGATCAGTTCTTCTCATTCAACAAAACTGACATCCATTGGGAGATGAATGGTATAGTAGATAAGTTGTTTTTTTCTATGAATGCTACTTTTATTTTCATTAATTGATGAATAAAAAAACATATAAAAATTAAAATTGTTATTTATAAAAATAAATAATAATAAATACAAATATAAATAAATAATATAAATAACATTAATATAAAAATGAATAAAATAATTACTAAATGAATAATACAATAAATATACATAAATTATAATCAATACATAAAATAAATAAATAAATAATGTAAAAAATAATTTAGATATAATAACCATTTTAAATTAGATAGTATAAAATAATTATATATATATATATATGACAAAACAATAATTTAATAATAAATACAAATATAAATAAATAAATAAATAATATAGACATTTATTATTATAGAAAAGATAGATAGTTATTATCGTTACATTACAAACTTTGTAAAGGATTCGGGTTTAATGCTAAGTTTCTAAAAAGTTATATCACATTGCATATTCCTCCATATTTATGACACATTGTAACATTTAATACGCTTTAATAAGATGATAATGCATGTTGAGAATGATTAGATTTTGTGAACCATGCTTGACTATGGTATACTTTGGTTGACCGTGGTTTATTATGGTTGACTTTGTATGTTCATGGCTAACAATGGTTAACTAT
This sequence comes from Pseudotsuga menziesii, assembly GCA_001517045.1. Lineage (NCBI taxonomy): Eukaryota > Viridiplantae > Streptophyta > Pinopsida > Pinales > Pinaceae > Pseudotsuga > Pseudotsuga menziesii. The sequence goes on from LPNX010269995.1 coordinate 361,485, forward strand.
GTTTGACCATGGTTGACTATTGCTCACCATGACTAACCTCGATGGATTTCGGTTGACCATGACTTACTTTTGTTGACAATGTTAGATCATATGGAACCATGGTTGACGAGACTTGAATGTGGTTGACCATCATTCAATTTGGTTGAGCATGGTTGACTTGGGATGTTCATGAATGATGATGGTTAACCATGGTTAACTATGCTTGACCATGTGTAACCATGGTTGACTTTGGATTTCATGGTTGATGATAGTTATTCATGACTAACCATGGTTGAACCTAATTGATTCATCATGGTTAACTATGGTTGATTATGGTTGAGTATTATTAATTATGCTTGACTATGCTTGATTAGAGTTGAATATGGTTGAACATGGTTCATTATGGTTTATTATTGTTAATAATGCTTAACTATGGTTGGAAATGGTTCACCATGGTTTATTATGGTTGAACATGGTTGATTATGGTTCACTATGAAGGTTTATTAGGGCTCATCACGGTTCATTATAGTTGACTATGAATATTGATTAGGGTTGATGAGGGTTCATTATGGTTGACCATGGTTGATTATGGTTGGTTGACCTTGGTAGACTATGGTTGACTATGGTTCACTTTGGTTGACCATTGTTGACTATGATTAAGCATGGTTAATTCTAGATTGATGCTTCACTATCGTTGATAATAGTTAACTATGGTCAACCATGGTTCATAATGGTTGAATATGGTTGATCATGCTTGACTATGGTTAACCATGGTTGACTTTGGTTGAAAATGGTTGGTTTTTTTACAATGGTAGACTTTAGTAGATCATGGTTGACTTTAAATGATCATGGTTGGCCATATTTGACTATGGTTGACATTTCATGACAATGGATGAACATTGTTGACTATAGTTGACTTTAGTGATCATGGTTGACTATGGTTTCCCATGCTTGATTATTGTTCACTTTTGGTTTTCCATCATTGACTATGGTTGACCATGGTTGACTCTAAATGTTAATGGTTAGTAATGATTTACTATGGTTAGACATGGTTAACTATGGTTGACTATTGTTGACTATAGTTAACTATGATTAATTTTTGTTGACTATGATTGATTTTGGTTGGCTAGGATAGACTATGATTGACTATCATTAATGATGGTTGACCATGGTTTCCTATGGTTGACAATGCTTGGCTATGGTTGACTATAGTTACCATGGTTAACTATGGTTGCGTGTTTCTATAATAGTTAACCACCATGGACTTTGGTTGACCATAAATGGATTTCGATGTTCATGGTAAAAATGGTTTACCATTGTTCACTATGGTTAGCCATGGTTGAACATGAATGACCATGGTTAACTGTAGTTTACCATGGTTTACAATGGTTAACTTTGGTTGACCATGTTTGACTATAGTTAACCATGGTTGTCGATGCTTGACTATGATTGACCATGGTTAACATTGGTTGAAAATGGTTTACTATGGTTTCCCATGGTTGAATTTAGATGTTCATGGTTGAACATAAGTAGTGGTGGTTGACCATGGTTGGATATGGTTGTCCAATATTAAGCACATTTGATTATGATTAACCATGGCTAAGTTTGGATGTTCATGGTTCACTATGGTTGACGATCCTTAATTATGATTGAATTTAGTTAACCATGGTTGATTGTGGTTGAATTTTTCTATAATGGTTGAATTTACTGTACCATGGTTTAATTTAGTTGACCATGGTTGAACATTTTTTATTGTGGTTGTTGGATCACCTCTTGTCGACCGAGGTTCGGATCCTTGATTGTCAACAAAGACACATATATTGGCTGAACAGAGCAGGGCTCAGTCGGCAGCACCTACGACGCAAATGTAGTCTCTCCCAAGATATCTTATGGGGAATTTCCAGCTCTAAGTTTCTATCATTAGGTGGGGTTTTCTAATTTCACAGCACTTTATCACAACAATTGACCGAAGATGGGGTTTAAACTTCTTATCCATTGTTTATTCATTAAAGATACTAGTATAATTATTAATCGACACATATCATAATAATCAACATAAGAGCCTTATTATGGTTTCACTCAATAAGCAGTGCGACAAACACATATAAAGGATTCTTTATAAACGAATGTAGTGCGACATGTTCAGATTTACATATTCACAATATACATGCAACATACATAAACACATTAATCAATGACATGTAGAGACAACACATAACATGGAAAACCATCTAGGAAATTCCACAAATGCACATTTCATCGAGCATAAGAAATATGTTACCACCTTTTGTCTACGCACTCAGCTTGCACACTCTTCTCTAATTATCCTTTACAATTCAGATAAACTTCTCTCCCCTCATGGTATCTAGTTTTGAGTCTAGATATATTCGATCTTCTTCACTGCTCTGTTGATCCACATGCAACTTGGATCATTCCTCTAGCTAAAGAAACTCTCCTCTTCTCTTCTCTACCTCCACACTCGCTTAACTAACCAACTGAGTACTTAGCTAACAAAACAATCGATAACCAATGCTAGTCCTCCACACAACTTGGGTTCGCCCCTTTATAAGCTTCTACTTGTCCTAATAAACTGACTTCTTTTTCTTAGCCCATGGGATGTCATTTCTATTCTCATAAATTTAGTTACAACTAAAAGTAGGCATTATCGACCCAAAATACAATTATGCTTTATTACCAAAAGCGTGCTTTATTCTAACTAAATCCTTACCCACGATCGGCCAAGATGTCCTTTTCACTACTCTTCTCTTCTTCTATCATGGTTTCTTCCTTCGTTCCTACTCTAGTGGCTAATCTTTTCATTGTGGCTACTTTTGTTGTAGCTTATCTTCCATTGCATCTTCTCTTCCATCGTATCTTCTCTTCTGTTGCGACCTCTCTTTTATGTCTTGCAATCTAATTCTTTATCTTCGGGAATATAATTCTAGTCGAATTATTCTTAACTTTTCCTAGGGACAACAGGGCCCTAACACTTAGTTGTGGCTCATCCTGAGGCATATTACTCTGAGACCTCAATTGTTACAACCTTAATTTGAAAATAATGAAATATTTTCACTATCCTCTAAGTCTCCTCCTGTACTTCTACTTCCAACTTCTTCAAATTTTCCACAAGTTCAAAACTAATGTGTTGTAAAGTTGTAATTATTGCTAACTCTATTTCTTTTCACACTTTATGGTGTACATGTTGAATAATAACTGTAATTTTATCTTCCTCTTCTTACAGTTCTACGAACGTGGAAGACCTCTTTTGTTGTTGTGTCCGCAAGGTTATGACCTATTGTTGTAGCCTCTTCATGTCGGCAGACCTATCCATTTTCTCTACTAATGGAAGCTTCTTCATCTCATTCTTCAACTGATTTACCTCTTTGTCAGCAATGTGCAGTTGTTCTGTGAATTTCTTTAACTCTTCATCAACAATCACAACTTCCCACATATGAGAAACTTTCTAGACTTCTTTGGCACAAATTTCCTTTTCCTCTTCTATTCTCTTTGCAACTTTTGTTGCTTCTTTTCTTCTCTCTTCCAATACTTCTTGAGGTGTACTGGGTGCCATTTGTGATTCCAACCCTGCAACATTCTTTTGTAGGTTCTCTACAATCTCTCCAAGTCAAAACTCTTTGGATTCCATAATCATATCATGCGTAATTCCTTCATCAGTAAAATTATTGCAAGAAAGTGTTATGGTTGTGTCAAGTGAGCGCTTGTTCTCCTCCCAGGTCTTATCTTTATGCTCTGCTTCTTTGACTATTTTCCACACCTTATGAATAGTATTGTATGATGCTCTAATGTTCTTAACAAATGCGCCCTCTCCGACCTTCATTTTTGTGACTATGGCATTATGAATTGAATACACTTCGTACATTGGTATTACAAACAAATTCATGGTGACATGGCCCATGTTTTTTACCATGGAATTCATTTTTTTGTCCCCAAGTCAATTTCTTCAGCCAACACTTGAGTTTTTAATGGTGGCATGGGTGTCGTCATGTCACTAGGTCACTCCTACGATGAGCAAGCTAAGTCCTATGACTCAATAAATTGTGGTATGTTTTCGACCACCATTCTCACTTATTTCACTTCCTTACAGATTGTTTGTAATAAATATCTAATACTATTGGTTAGATGTGTTTGTCCATCATCTATATTCTTGAGGATTTGATTGGTGACCTCTTCCATTGTATCTGTCAATGGTGTATAATCATCGTTGGTAAGGCCAACAGTTTGAGATTATTTGTCTCCTTTCCTCTTCTTATGATGCCTCACATACTTATCTCTCTCCCTCCTCTTTTTCCATACTGCTGGGTTCATTGGAGTCATGCTTGACTCATTGTGGGTATTTACTGGGTTTTATTATGGTTTCTCTTCTGGTGGGTTCTCTCCCTATCCCCCATCCTTGTATATCAATGGCTCATCTTTTTGTACCTCTTCGTCTATAGATAGCTAGTCATTTTCAATAGGAACTCTCCATTATTCCAACCAATCTTGAATAATGGCATCAATTTCTGCAACCTACAGTTGATATTGTGTAGCAAGCCATTGGCACTATGGGGATTGTTGCAGATGCAGAAAGATATGATGGGCCCTAAAAAAAAATATAATAATGTTTCTGAACTGCTTAATGGGAACCTCAGTTATTCTTGCTTGTTTTCTTACATGATGTTGTAGGGACTCTCCTTGTAAAAAGAACTCTATATTGTTGTATTTTTCCCTCTCCTTGAAATATTTTTCGAACAAGAGATTCTGGTATCGATCTCCTCAACATAAAAAAGGTACATCGACCCCTTGGTAGTTTGTTGATTCTTCCCACGCAACAAACAAAATAAAAATAAGTAGCCATGAGTAATGAAATACACTACCTTTCTTATTTTCCTCCTTTGCATATGCTAACAGTTCATTTAGCATATATTGTAACTAGTTGAGTTGAACACTTGTTGCACATAATTCTGTTGCTACAATCATCCCTATGGTGCACTGGCTCAGTTGCATTTTCAAGAGAAACTTGCTAGATAGAACTTTAGCTATGAACAAAACACTTTAGTCATTAATAGAGGAGATGTCAAAGCCTTTAGTGTCTCTTGTTAAGTCATACTTTTCTTTTAACTTATTCATGAATAAGGTGTACTGTTCTTTTTTAGAGAAAAAAGGTGTCGGGTTGTTGAGGCCTGGAAACACGCAGGAAACAACAGTTAAGGATTCTCCCCAATAAACGTTCCCAACTATCTCGTTACTGTTTGGTATGGGGAATCTGTCTGGTTTACGGTCTGGCTACCGTAGGTCAAGTAACAAATTAAATGTTTTATCGGTTACGGCTTGGTCCACCGTGTATATTTTTAGTTTTTGTGTTTAGGTTATAATGTGCAAGTGCCTATCTAGAAATGAAAATTGATAGAGATAATGAGGAGTGTCACAATGTGATGCGCAAGTTCTTACCTCTTGTCTTACCTCTCTCACATCAAAATCACAAACAACCAGAAAATAACTATGATTAACTAACCTATCCCCAAGGAGCAATATTATCAATTATGAATGAGTAATGTATTTCTGTGCATGTATTAAGAAAAATTACAAATAGCTGTTACTTATTTCAGAACACGTGACATTAATAGAAATATGAACAATAAGATAGCTTATTGTTTATGACAACCTTCATTACTCACAGTGGAAATTTCACGGAATAAAATAGAAGACATTCATAACATGAACATAAATTCAATGAGTTAGAAAAATCTCACAGTTAATGGACATAAGCTGAAAACAAAATAGTTCACATTCAACTGATCCATAGAAAAACATTTGAAACATTCCACCAAAATTTCTCCAAGAGAAACTTGTAATTATTTATTGTAAAAGGAAGTAGTTCTTCTTACAATATATTCTCAAAAATTGCTTCAGAAAAAAGTCCCTTCTACCTCTAAACACTCCTATATTTATACAAAAAGCAAAACCTTTGGGTTGCCCTTCAATGACTTTTGGGCTTCCCTAACCTCTCAATCCCAAAATTTTGTCTTGTAGTAAGTGCTCATAATTTATACAATATATTACATTTCAAAACAAAATATTTTAAAACACTTTACGAAGAGGTGCTCGCTTGGTCATTGATGAGCTTTTTCCATGGTTGAGCCTTCACTGCTATACCTTCAAATCCGGAGGGTTCGAGGAAACGAATATTTATCTCATATTTGGTTGTCTCGTTCCTTACCCGTTCTATTCTTGCAGGACTGAGGCATAGCTGTTCCTCTAGGAGGTGTATACTTACAGCTGCATGTGCAACTGCATTTTTTAAGATCTATTCATCTAGATCCTTTACTTGTTGGATCTATTTCTCATATTCCTGACATTTATTCTGTAGATGCTCTATAAACACTTCATGCTCTGGAATTGCGTCCAATCTCCTCTTTGCTGAAATTTGGCATCTATTGTACGTAGAAAGCACCCTTCTACAGTATTCGGCACATGCTCCTTTCGGTTTCTTTACAGTTTTCTTGAATTCTTCAGCAATATTGATTGAAAAATCCAATAAATCATAATCCTACTTTAAAATCCGTCGATCTTTAACTCATAGCTTTGCAAGAGGTTCCTCATTTGTTTCTATCCACACTATTCTTCCCATCAGAATCTCCATAATATCTTAATATCTGTAGAAAAACTAAGACGTAGTGTCCAAAATATCTTCTAATATGCTATCTATTTCTAAAATCTTACATCTTTATTCCTCAACACATATTTGCAAATGGTGAATTTTCCTTCTCTAAGTGAGAACATGTTCTTTTAGAGGCTGGAAGTTTGTCTTTTGGTCTATGGCATCCTTCAGTGATGCTATCAATGAAGTATTCTATTCTTCTAAGGCTGCCACCTGTATTTTATATTGCTTTTCTCTTTCTTCTGTGGTGTCCTTGTCCACCTCTAACTTAGCAATTCTGCTTTGTAGCTAGTCCTTTTCTGCACTCAAAGTTTCATAGGACACCTGGAGGTCATCTTTCTCAGTCTTCAACACTTGATGCTATAACTTTAGCCTCTGTAATTCTGCTAAGCTGTTCTGAGCATCTTTTTCCATTTTCTTTACAGAAACTTCTGAAACCACCTTATTTTCCTGCAGAGTTTGGTGTTCTATCTTTGAAGTCCTCACTTCATTCTACATGTCTTCATATTTACTCTTCAACTTCTAACCTTCATCCCTCTCTTTCTTCATTGTTTCTTTTAATTGAGCTGTGTTCTTTCTTAACTGCTCAAGATCCATCATCAGCCTATCTACATTCTCTCCAGTAGCTTGGGTTAATGCCACCCCAGATCTTGCTGTCAATATCGGATCTACATCTATTCTATACACCAAAGTATTATCAGTTATCATATTTCCTGATTGTCCTCCAGTTTCAACCTTTTTCTCGGTTCTTTTAACAATCATTTTCTTCTCCTTTTCATAGAAAATAGTACTGAAGTCAGGTACCTCCTCCCCTTCTTTCTGCATGAAAGGCTCAAATTCATTCCAGAAAACACAGCTTGCCCTTGAGTGCTACCAGAAGCTGCAGCAGGCTCCTGGGGGTCAGGATTATCTTTTCCATGCCCTTAATATGTATGACCATGTCCCTCTAGTGTATCCATCAGTTCAGTAGTCTGTTGGTCTTTTTGAGATCCTGTTAATCTCATACCTTCACTTTCTTCTTGTATTTTCTTTATCTCTGCTTCTTCCTTCCTCTTTCTCTCCTCCTCTTCCTTCTTTGCTTCTTCCTCTGTAGCTCTCTTTCTTTCTTCTTCTTCATTCTTCAGAAAACTCTCTGCCTCTTGTGCTAGTCTTCTAGCATCTTCTTTCCTCTTTTTGGCCTCTTCTTCTTCCGTTGTCCTGGTCTTCTATGCGGTTTTTCCTTTTCCACCCATAGCAGTGATTTTTTGTTTAAATCTCTTCTTTAGGGCATTCATGTTATTTTCACTCCTCAATGTTTCCTCGTCCTTGTCCTAGAAATTTGTATACTCAAAATAAATGCTTGCCTCTTTGTAGTGTTCTACTACCTTATTCCGAGAGTCATTCCTGTGAAAGTTCATCTCACCAAAATGGAAATGCTCCAGCTCCTGCACAAATTCTGCATTCTGTTTTACCTTTGAAAACTTATAACTCCCTAACTAGAAAGGTATGGCATGATATGCTACCTTTTTATGCTTGAACAAGAAACTCCCCACACCATCAAGATATACCTGCCTAATTGCCTCTCTATGCAGCACATAATCAGTGGCATATTTAGGGAGTAGAGAAGGTGCCCTGGAACCACCATACATTCTGATATACATTCCTTCCTCAGTTAAATAATAGTCTCCATACTCTTCAATGACTTTGAACACTCCTTCGGAAATGGATTTGGATTCGGTCAGGAAAATTAGAGTGTACAAAGGCATGACGAAGTGTTCACATATTTCTCTGTAGTAGCTATAGTATTTGTATGCCCAAAATAATTTATATACAGTGTATACTAGGGTCCTATCCCTATCCCAGTTACACCTCAACGATGGAAAAGACTGGGTACATAGTATAGAATCAACTAGGATAGAGATCATGTAGAACTCTGACTTCTTCTGTGACACTCCTCACAAGGATAAAGATATACATACTGAGAGGCTATTGGACACTATGTTTTCCCAATTCAAAATGGTTCCTTGAGTGGGCACATAAAAAATAATTCGTATTTGAAGCTTTTTCCATGAGCTCTCCCAAAAATTCTATTCAGTATCAATGGAATAAATCTATAGGGAGTTCAGACAGTTGATGTATCATATTCTCCTGATGGCCTAGTTCGAAAGTTCTTCCCTGGTATCATCATTCTTTTTTTAGTTTCTACCATTTCCATATCTACCTCTTTCAACCAGCTTTCTGTTAGATAAATCTGAGCAGGAGGTAGAGGATATGCCATGGAGACATAAGCAGGGCTGTATGCAGTGTATCCCTATTTTGCAGTATTTTCCAAGATCATCGTAATTACATCTGCCCTAGGAAAAATCCAACCGATCACCTCTGAGCATGGGAACAACTCAGGTCTTATGGCTACTTTCATAAGAGTCGATTTCTCTATGTTTGCATATATAGTCAGTTCTTCGAATCCTACATCAAGAACATTTTGATTTGCAATCATCATGTATATCTCACCCCATTTATAATCCAGTTTGACCTAGGTGGTAGCTTTGGTATCTTCATATATGTATTCAACCTTAGTGATGATTTCAACCTCTGGTTCTCCTTCGGCAACTAGAGCCTTCTTCTTTTGTCTTTTAGACATATCTTCTTTGCAGCAATCACCCTGTCATAAACATAGCATGTTCTTAGACTATTTAGCTTTTACCAAGTGAAACAATAATAACAAAACTGTACCAATCTATTTACCTCTTCCATATACATTCTAAAAATGAAATATACACAGTATTAATGCATGAAAAGAAACATGACAAGGAAAAAAAAAGAATCTTGCAATTGTGTCTTAAAATCCTCTAGGTCCACTGTTTGTAACTAAATACATAGCCTTGGTAAAATAGACTCTTCATTTTAATCCGGTTCACCTTCAAAATAATCTAAATCCTCAATAAAAGCATGGACCGCATTGTTGCAACTACTAAACCTCAAAATGCTATACCTTACATGGTGGTTCTTCATCTATAAAAAACCCTAACTAGATCAAAAACTTGAAAAAAAATTTCCATCCCAGAAAAATAAGGTAAGCATATACAATAATTTAAACCCCCCCCCCCAATGACCATGAATAACTAAAGAATGGGTGGTGCAGACAGCGTAACACTTGTTTGCAGCAACCACTAAATATTTTGGATAGGAGGACAGTATACATAACGACTCAATCACGTGGGCTCAAAAGAAATTTCGCTCAAGCAAACTATGTTCATAACATTCCTTGGCCTTAAAACGTTGTTGCAAGCATACAGTGAGGAAAAAAAAACTTTAAGTGAGCAAACTCGTGCAAAACACCTAAGCAGGAAAAACCTACTCGGGAAAAACCACAGTTTCAATCAACCAATAAACATCAAACAACAAGGCCATAGTCTGCCTACCTAGAAAAAAACGCAATGCAGTTGGCAGAATGACCCAAATCCTCCATGGTAGCACGCCAATGAGTGAAATCTGGATAGCTGGGCATGTGAAATAGCTCAATCAACAAGGACTAGAGCAGACGTGATTTTCAACAGAGATAATAATAAAAAAATTCTCCACCTCTATATATATAACCCTCGGTAGAAGAATCGACAGGAAAAAAACCTTATCGACGGTCGAAAGCTCCAAATGTCGGGAGAATAGTCCTATTAATAGTTACAATGGTGGGCTACAAACAAACTACGTGTCCCCTGAAACTAATAATTCTATCATAGTTGGAGACTCTTAATGCTAAGTGTTGGAGCTTCAAACCTAAGCACTTCTGTAGTGTCGTCGGATACCAAGTACTAAAATATAAAGTTCAGCAGTTGAAAACACTAGACGTCGGGAGGATAGTCCTGTTGACAGCCGCAATGACGGTCTTATAGACTACTATGGATCCGCGACAAAATAAACCCGTCGACGATTCAAACCTAAGTGTTTCCGCAGTGTCAGCGATGCCGAACACTATCATCACGATGTGTATACACTGGATATCGAAACCATTAACCACTAACGCATCGGAGATCAAAACCACTATCTTTTAGGATTCTTATCAATTTCCTTCTGAAACGTCAGTGGCATAAAAACCAAGCCCTCCGATCCAATCTCGAAAATCATTTCGATAGTGATAAAAAACAAGTCATTTACAGTAAAAAAGGTTTAAATAATAAAACAAAAGAGATAAAAGTCACGTATCGGTGAGAACAGAATTTTCCATCGAGATGTTCGCCGTGTCCCTTGCAAAATGTCGGTGGCATAGAGGACTAATGCCCTAAATCAGTCTTCAACAAAATCCCGACAGTGATAAAAATCATCGAGAATCAAATGTTGAGCTCTGAAAAACTCCACAGTCATTTATGCATTGGCTAGACAAACGACAGTGCTAGATCATTCAAATCCCAAAATGAAGAAAAAATAGTTGACCTTACTTCTGACTTCAAAAGATCAAAATTTATAGCAATGGAATGACAGATTTCAGGAAACCAAACAATCCCAGGCTAGATAAAACTAAAGGGAGGGTCTAATTTTTTTTTTTTAATTTGGGAAAAGGTTGCAGCCACAACAATTGGTGACTACCGGTGAAAATAGATCTCTGGACAATTTCATCTTTGAGCAATAGACTTTTTTGATAGTACAAACATGCTGAATTCATCTAGATGTCTGGATTTCCCAAATGGTAGAGGTATGCACTTTAATCATTGATGATAGTCCAATTTAGGGAAAATGGAAACCAAGATTTCAAAGTCTAGATAACTCTTTTGAGGCCAAGAATATGAGTTTCATTTCTTACCTCTGCCTTTGGGTAGCTACCATCTTAGACACCACAGGATTGTAACATATGTAAACATAAATATTCATTGGTTCCTCATTCCCATGCCATTTTGCACTTTTGTGCTTTTGGACTTTTGTCCTCTTTTGACTCCTCCTGTCTGCATTCTTTCTGAAATTTTTATTCAGGCTCCTCTATCCATAGTGTCCTTTTGTGTGAGAGAGGTATTGATTTTTTTAGCTCACGGACGGAGAAGAACTTTAGAAATCTTGTATTAATATGGTTTAGTGCTTTGTTTTGATACATATTGCTTTCTTAGGATATTTTGACTCTTATTTTCCTTTTTCCTTTCTATTCCTAGCATGGGATCATTTAAATATAATATACCATTTACCATGCTTCCTCTCCATGGGTCTTTTGCTGTCACCCTAAGACATTTTTAATGTGAGATGGATGGAGCCTCGAAATAGTATTTCAGACCTTTTGATACTGAGTTATTTTACAAGGATTAATTAGGACTTCAATGTGTTCATATCCATTTAGGAAAAATGCTAAACTAGAAGAAGTTCTTTCAAATAAATCAATAGTACACAGTCTTCTAATCAAGGATTTTAGTTAATCCATAATTCTGATGAACTCCATGCAACCAAAATTTGTGCTTCTTTATGAAAATCAATCAAACCCTAACTAAAACAAACAAAATAAAATAAAACAAACCAATCAGTTTATTTATGTACAAGATAACCAAGAAATAAAAATCAAGAAAAATAAGGTTTGAGAACTAAACCATTAACTGGTAAGTTCTCTTCCCACCCCTGTAAATCTTGCAACTTGTAAGTTGAGGGGCCAATCTTGGCTGCAATTTGAAAAGGGCCTACCCATAAATGCTGAAACTTAGTGTGCTTTCCCTTTTCATCGTGCGGATGATCCCACTTAAGAACCAGGTCTCCTACATCGAATTCTTTGTTCCCAGCTTTATTCTTATCAAACCAACCTTTCACTACTTCATGTTGATGCTTAAATATTTCTTTTGCTTTGGACCTAGACTCTTCCGACTTCAAAATATTATAGATTCTGATCTGTGGGATTTCGTTATCGGTGCCTCTAGATTCCTGAGCTATTATGGAAGATGGTAACAGAATGTTGGGAGGAATAATAGCTTATTTTCCATAAACAAGAGTGTAGGGTGACACACCTAAGGAATTCTTGGGTGTGACTCTATCATCCCAAAGAGCATTAGATAACGCTAAATTCCAACTTCTCTGATTTTCTATCACAGTTTTCTTTAGAATTCTAATCAAATTCTTATTTGTAGATTCTGCCAAACCATTTCCTTGTGGGTAATAGTTTGTAGAATAATGCATCTTAATTCCTCTTTCATTAGCAAATGCAGTTAATCTAATAGAAGAAAAGTAAGTAGCATTATAAAAAACCAGGGAAATTGGAACCCCAAACCTGGTTATAATGTGATCTTGTAAGAAATCCATGACTACATCTTCATTCACTTTGCATAATGGAATGGCCTCAACCCATCTAGTGAAGTAGTCAGTTGCCGTCAAAATGTACTTCTGCTGCAAGGAAGAATTTGGTTTTATCTCTCCAATGATATCAATCCCCCATTGTTTGAATGGTTCTATTATCATCACTGGTTTTAAAGGCCTTGCTGCTTTAGCTTGTCTTCCACCACCTCTTTGACAAGCATCACACTTTCTGACATGAGCATGAGAATCCTTAAACAGTGTAGGAAAATAATATCTAGCTCTGAGACTCTTATGGGCTGTTGTATCTCTAGAAAAATGACCTCCCACAGGCCCATCATGCAATTTTGTTATGACCTTCTTTGCATCTTCTTATTCTAAGAATCTAAGAAAAACTCCATCATAATTCGTTATGAATAATACTCCATCAATTATCTGATATGAAGCTTATTTAAGGTGTAATGCTCTTCATTGTTTGGAATTCCAATGTTCTGGAAAATATCCTTCTTGAAGGTAATGAACTAGGTCTCGGTACCAGGAATCTGGAGCTATGAATAAAGGACATACATCCACCATATGTAATTCAGCTTCATTATCCCAACTGTTTTCTTCATTGTCTTTACCTTCAGCCATTATTTTACACAATCCTTTCCCTTTTACTATGGATGCTGGTTTGAACTCAAGATCATATTCTTGTAAGGTTGTTACCTAGTTGCCTCTTCTTTCTCCTAATTCCTTTTGTACAAAAAGAGATCTTACAGCTGGGTGTGGAATTATTACCTGAGTATGGTTCTTAAGTATGTATGGCCTGAATTGCTTTACCGCTTTAAAAACTGCATAAGCTTGTTTATCAATAGCTAGATAATTCAATTCATCTCCCTGCAGAATAGTGCTCATAAAATGATATGGGGTATTCATCCCCCCCATCTTCCTTCTGTGTAAGCATTGCTGCTAATGAATCATCGGTTGCAAAAGTGTACAGAATAAAATCTTTTTTGAAATTCAGACTATTGAGTGATGGTGCATGAGCAATAGATTTTTTTATCTTACTGAATTTGTTCTTTTCCACATTATTCCATTTAAGTTGTACACTTTGTTTAACCATCTGCTTCAAAGGTTTGACAATTTGAGCAAAATCTGGTACAAACCTTTGCACAAAATTAATTGTACCCATGAATGATTGCATACCCTTTTGGTTATGGAGTAAAGGGATATGTTTTATGGCTTTAATCCTTTCTGGTTCTATGGATATCCCTTTCTTAGAAACAACATGACCCAGTAGCTTTCCTTCTATGACCGCAAACACACATTTCTTAGGATTCAGTGAAATACCATATTTTCGACAAGGCTCGAAAATTTGTTTCAGATGGAATGCATGTTCCTCTCTCTTTTTTGAAAACATTGTGACATCATTGAGATATACCACAACACTACAGCCAATTAGACCGTCGAAAGCAATATCCATGGCCCTCTGGAAAGTAGCTCCAACATTTATGAGTCCAAAGGGCATTCTCTAGTAAGCAAAAATTCCCCACTTGGTTCTGAATGTGGTTTTAAGCCTATCCTCTTTAGGTACTAATACTTGATTATAGCCAGAGAATCCATCTAATAATGAAAAAAATTCAGAACCTGAAATCATCTGTAGTATTTGTTCCATGGGTGGGACTAGATAGTTATCTTTATCTGACTCACGATTGAGGTTTCTGAAGTCTACACCGAGCCTGATTTTTCCCGACTTTTTTCTTACTGGCACCAAATTTGAAACCCATTCTAAATGTCTAACTTTGAATATAATTTTAGCATCCGACATTTTTTTCACTTCACTTTGAATTAAAGGTTCTAGCTTCGGATGCATTTTCCTCAAAGGCTATTGGTAAGGCTTGACTTCAGCTTTAATCAGGATGACATGTTGTATAATATTTGTTTCATAAGTTTTAATCTCTTCATATGTCTAGGAAAACACATCTTTGTACTGTTTGAAAAGACTAATGAACTTACTTCTTTCACCTGGAGAACAACACTTTCCCAAATTTACATATCTGAGTTCATCTTCAGTCCCCAAATTTATTAGCTCAAATTGAAAGGATGATCTATTGAGTCTTGACATTCGCTGGCTTCCTGAACTTGTTGTTTAAGTCAAACATTTGTTCCAAGTTCTTGAATCCCTAAGGAATAAAGTTCCCAAATTTTAATTCTGCTTGATGTTCTTCATCATCTATTATTGCTCCTTTAAAAGTCTCATCATTCATCAAGCATTCCAAAATTTGTTGATCATCATAAAAAACCAGTAGATTTGTGATCATATTCGGAAAACAAGGCCCGAAAAGTAATTCAATAGAGCATCTTTTATTAGAAGGTACTAGCCTTGCAGCTGAGGTAGCTAGTAAATCAGCTGTTGCATTCTTTAATCTAGGAATGGATACAATATTGAGTGCATGAAAGTTTATAAGCAAATCCCAAACCTCATTTTTATAGGATTTTAAATGTGGTGAAATACATTGTATCTTATTTTGAATTTTCTTAACAACAATTTCAGAGTCTCCATAAACTTTCAAATTTTTCACTTTCAATTCTATTGCCTTTTTAAGTCCCTGAACTAGTTCTTCATACTCGGTTGTATTATTTTTACATTCGAATTCTAATCTACAAGAAAAAAATGTTTATTTTTTATTGGATCAATCAAGACACACCTAGATCTTGATCCTTCCAATGTCTTAGATCCATCAAAATAAAGGGCCCAAAAACTATCTACTTCTACTGAACTTCAATTAAAAACTAGATATGAAACTAAATCTACTATTTTACAGTCAATCTCATCGGGCCATGAAAATCGAAGGAGATCGGGCTGGGTGTCAGGTGTACTGCTGGCTTCCTCAGCTTGGTAATTTCTTAGTTCCAATTCAATGAAGTAATTTCCCAACATAGAGTTTACTGGATCATTCTTTCCTTCTAGCTGAGTAACATTGTATTTCATTTGAGGCTATCTTAAGACTTTTATCTAATTGGGACTTCCCTTATGAGGCAACCATAAATGTGACCAATCTGATGCAAAGTATCCATCTAGCCTTACCGACCAGTCTCGACTCAAAACCAGTCCATAAGCATCATGGATGTTTTCTACTACAATGTCGATTTACTGACATACCCTTTCATCTATAGATAAGCGAATGAGAACATCTTCCATTTCCCCTATTACTTTCACAGCTATCCTATCTAACTAAAGAACCTGCCAAGTAGATGGTTTAGGTTGTCAATTGATTTTATTGCAGACTAAAAGTGGCATAACGTTGACTGATGCTCATGAGTCTACTAAACAGTTATGCACATTATAGTTGAAAATCTCAAAAGTTAGGAGAAATGGTGGGTTTTTATACTTAGACTTCCCTCCCACACTCGCTTCATCAATTTCTTCTTCAGGTTGGTTGTTAGTGGGAAGTTGTTCTTCTAGTACCTCAAGTGCTTTTAACAATTTCTCTTTCTGCTGAGGTACATTACACATTTCAAACAATGAGATATTTGCCTTAGATTTTTTAATGTCTTCCACAATATCATACCCCATCTCATGCTTTTTGATATTCTTCTTGACATAATCAATCTTATCTTCAATAGGCTTCAGAGCTATGTTAATTTTCTTCAGATCTTGAGTTGAAATGGTAAATTCAGGTATTTAAACAATTGAAGTGTTCTTTTGTAATTTTTTTATAATTTCTTGAAGTTCCTTGATCTTAGGAAGTACTGACTTGTCTTCTTTTAACAAACTTTGACTTCTTGTTGTCACATTGGCTTCTGATGTTTCCTCTAGTTTCAGAGAATCTTCTTCTTTTGTATCAAACATTGAGACACAATCCCATAAAACAAAAGTATCTTCCTCTTGTTTTTTTGTAGATTGATTATCTTTTTCTTCCTCTTTACCAGTTTCTGTCAGTTTGGAATCCAATAATTGGTTCATTACTAGTGTCATAGAATTTATCCATTGGGTTCAATTCTTCTCAGAATGAGGCTGTTTATGAAAAGTACAAAAATTATCCATGCCTACATCAGTTAAATTCATTACTGCAGGATTGTGTGGAGGAGGCTTAGGTTGACTGTTTTCTTCCCTTTTCTTATAATAAGTCTTATATGATTTATGAGCTTATTTCTCTTTCTCTAACTCTATCACTCTGTTAGATCACTTTTGCATCATCTTCAACATCCCTTCAAAATCCTGTGACCGCTCATCCTTAGGCTTAGTCAGTAATAAAGGTTTCTTGCTTCCAAAAGTATTTTATTCCGACTGCACAGGATAATTTTCTATGCTTTCCATCTCAGCCTCCACCTTCTCAGCTTCTTCATAAGTTTCTTCTAATGTAGGTCTCGCTAATCTCTTGGAAAACATGGCTAGATCAGGCCCAAGGGCTCAGGTATAGTATTCTATCAGGGCATTTTCAGATGGCTTATTTACTGTAGTAAAATTGTTTAGGTAAGCCACAAATCATTGAGTGAAATCATGTAATTTTTATTTTCTTTCTTTCTTTAGAGCACATAACCCTTTCATTAAGGCCGCATGAGTTTTCTGAACCACATATTTACTTCTAAACATTCTCTAAAATGTGTTCCAATCCATGATTGAATTTGCAGGAAGTGCAAAATACCATGAGGTTGCTTTTCCTTTCAAAGTGTGGGGAAACAATCTGCACACTACATATTCATGCTCCCCAGCTCGTAATCCTTCTATAGCCAGGAAAAAACTTTGTAAATGATCATCTACAAAAACTCCTTCACCTGGTTCAAACTTGGGTAACATCTTGTCAAAAGCTTGAGGCAAATCATGAAAGGGAGGTGTCAAGTTTAAAGGTGACCTAGCTCTCCAAGCAGGAGGTGGAGTTGGTTTGTTGGCATTTACATTAGCCATGATTCCAAGTGGAGAATAAGGTTATTACTGAACAAGAGTTCGACAAGGTGAATAGTAAGGGGAATCTGGGTCCAATTGATTCAAAGGTTGGTCAAATTCTTGTACGGCTACTTCTACCAATTCTTCAAGGTCTTCTACCAACACCGAGTCTTCTAATTAAGAGCGGTCCTTCTTCTGATACTCTCTTCTAGGTAAGATAGAAATGATAGGTAATCCTCCAATCTTTTTCACATATGCCCTAGTTATTCTTCTTAAATCATCAACCACTTCGTTATCTACAGGATATAGATATCGTTTCTCTTTATCTTCAGGAGTGGATTTGTGAAACAAACTACTTTTAGAACTGTCACCAATGGAGTGATTTTGAGGAAGTGAGCTTCCATGGCTAGCCATGCACTGGTGGCCCTCCTTCTAGCACCAAAAACTGTTGAGGCCTAGAAAAACGAAGGAAACAACAGTTAGGGATTATCCCCAATAAACGTTCCCAACTAGACCATTACTGTTTGGTATGGGGAATCCATCTGGTTTACAGTCCGGCTACCGTAGGTCAAGTAACAAATTAAATGTTTTACTGGTTACAGTCCGGTCCCCCATGTATATTTTTTTTTTGTGCTTGAGTTATGATGTGCAGGTGCCTATCTAGAAATGCTAATTGATAGAGATAACTAGGAGTGTCACAATGTGATGCACAGGTTCTTACCTCTTGTCTTACCTCTCTCGCATCTAAATCACAAACAACCAGAAAATAACTATGACTAACTAAACTATTCCTAGGGAGCAATATTATCAGTCATGAATGAGTAATGTATTTTTGTGCATGTATTGAGAAAAATTACAGATAGTTGTTACTTATTTCAGAACACATAACATTAATAGAAATATGAACAACAAGATAGATTATTGTTTATGACAACCTTCATTACTCACAGTGGAAATTTCATGGAATAAACTAGATGACATTCATAACATGAACATAAATTCAATGAGTTAGAATGATCTCACAGTTAATCGACATAAGCTGAAAACGAAATAGTTCACATTCAACTGATCCAGAGCAAAGCATTTGAAACATTCCACCAAACTTTCTCCAGCAGAAACTTGTAATTCTTTATTGTAAAAGGAAGTAGTTCTTCTTACAATATATTCTCAAAAATTGCTTCGAAAAGAAGTCGCTTCTACCTCTAAAATCTCTAATATTTATACAAAAAGAAAAACCTTTGGGCTGCCATTCAATGAATTTTGCACTTCCCCAACCTCTCAATCCCAAAATTTTGTCTTGTAGTAAGTGCTTATAATTTATACAATATATTACATTTCAAAACAAAATCTTTTAAAACACTTTATGAAGAGGGGACCTATTGGTCATTGATGAACTGTTTCCATGCTTGAGCATCCACTACTATACCTTCAAATCCAGAGGGTTCAAGGAAACGAATATTTATCTCATATTTGGCTGCCTGGTTCCTTACCCCTTCTATTCTTGTAGGAATGCGGCGCAGCTGATCCTCCAAGAGGTGTATACTTGCATTTGCATGTGCGAATACATTCTTTAAGATCTGTTCATCTAGATTCTTTACTTGTTGGATATCTTGCTTGTCTTTTTGACATCTAGTCTGTAGATGCTCTATAAACACTTTATGCTTTGGAATTGCGTCCAATCTCCTCTCTGCTGAAATCTGGCATCTATTGTACGTAACAAGCACCTTTCTGCAGTATTTGACACATGCTCCTTTCATTTTCTTTACAGTTTTCTTGAATTCTTCAGCAATATTGAATTCAAACTCCAATAAATCATAATCGTGATTTAAACTCTGCCGATATTTAACTGGTAGCTCCACAGGAGGTTCCTCATTTGTTTCTATCCACACTATTCTTCTCTTCGGAATCTAAAGAATCTCTTGATATCTGTCCAAAAAATAAGACGTAGTGTCCAAAATCTCTTCTAATCTATTATCTATTTGTAAAGTCTTACATCTTTCTTCCTCAACACATATTTGCAAATGGTTAATTCTCCTTCTCTAAGCAAGAACATGTTCTTTTAGAGGCTGCAATTCTGTCTTCTGTTCTATAGCATCCTTCAATGATGTTGTCAATGAAGTATTCCGTTCTTCCAAGGTTGCCACCTGTATTTGATATTATTTTTCTCTTTCTTCCATGGTGGCCTTTTCCACCACTAACTCAGCAATTATTCTTTGTAGCTGGTCCTTTTCTACACTCAAAGTTTCATAGGACACCTGGAGGTCATCTTTATCAATATTCAACACTTGATTCTGTAACTTTAGCCTCTATAATTCTGCTAAGCTGTTCTGAGCATCTTTTTCCGTTTTCTCTACAAAAACTTCTAAAGCCACCTTATTTTCCTGCAGAGTCTAGAGTTTTGTCTTTGAAGTCCTCACTTCATTCTGCATGTCTTCATATTTCCTCTTCAACTTATGATCTTCATCCCTCTCTTTCTTCAGTGTTTCTTTTAATTAAGCTGCATTATTTCTTAACTGCTCAATATCCGTTATGAGCCTATCTACATTATCTTCAGTAGCTTGGGTTAATGCCACCTCATCTCTTGCTGTCAATCTCGAATATACATCTGTTCCATACACCAAAGTCTTATCAGTTATCATATTTCCAAATTGTCCTCCGGTTTCAACCATTTTCTTGGTTATTCTAACAATCCTTTTCTTCTCCTTGTCATAGAAAATAGTACTGAAGTCATGTACCTCCTCCCCTTCTTTATGCATGAAAGGGATCAAATTCATTCCAGAAAACACAGCTTACCCTTGAGTGCTACCAGAAGCTACATCAGGCTCTTGGGGGTTAGCATTATCTTGTCCATGCCCTTGATCTGTATGACCATGTCCCTCTGGTGTATCCATCGGTTCAGTAATCTGTTGGGTCTTTTTGAGATCTTGTTAATCTCAGACCTTCACTTTATTCTTGTCTTTTCTTTATTTTCGCTTCTTCCTTCCTCTTTCTCTCCTCCTCTTCCTTCTTTGATGCTTCCTCTACAACTCTCTTTATTTGTTCTTCTTCATTCTTCAGCCAACTCTCTGCCTCTTGTGCTAGTCTTCTAGCATCTTCTTCCCTCTTTTTAGCCTCTTCTTCTTCCACTGTCTTGGTCTTCTTTGCAGTTTTTCCTTTTCTTCCCACAGTAGTGATTTTTTGTTTAAATCTCTTCTTTAGGGCATTCCTGATCTTTGCACTCCTCAATGTTTCCTCATCCTTGTCCCATACATTGGTATACTCAAAATGAATGCTTTCCTCTTTGCAGTGTTCTGCTACCTTATTCTGGGAGTCATTCTTGTGAAAGGTCATCTCACCAAAATGGAAGTGCTCCAGCTCCTGCACAAATTCTGTAGTCTGTTTTACCTTTGAAAACTTATAACTCCCTAGCCAGAAAGGTATGGCAGGATATGCTACCTTTTTATGCTCGAACAAGAAACTCTCCACACCATCAAGATATACCTACCTAAATACCTCTTTATGTAGCACATAATCAGTGGCATATTTAGGGAGTAGAGAAGGTGCCCTGGAACCACCATACATTATGATATACATTCCTTCCTCAGTTAAATAATAGTCTCCATATTCTTTACTGACTTTGATAGCTTCTTCGGACATGCAATTGCATTCGGTTGGGAAAATTAGAGTGTACAAAGGCGTGATGAAGTGTTCACATATTTATCTATAGTAGCTATAGTATTTGTGTGCTCAAAATAATTCATATGTAGTGTATACCAGGGTCATGTCCCTATCCCAATTTCACCTCAAGGCTGGAAAAGACTGGGTACATAGTATACAGTCAACTAGGATAGAGCTCATGTAGAAATCTGACTTCTTCTGTGACACTCCTCCCAAGGATGAAGATATACATACTGAGAGGCTATTGGACACTCTGTTTGCCCAATTGAATATGATTCCTTAAGTGGTCACAAAAAAAATAATTGGTATCCATCCTAATTTGAAGCTTTTTCCATGAGCTCTCACAAAAATTATATTCAGCATTAGTGCAATAAATCTATAGGGAGTCCGGAGAGTGGATGTATCATATTCTCCTGATGGCATGGTTCGAAAGTTCTTCCCTGGTATCATCATTCTTTTTACAGTTTCTACTAGGTCCATATCTGCCTCTTTCAACCAGCTTTCTATTAGATAAAATTGAGCAAGAGGTAGATGATATGCCATGGAGACATAAGATCATCGTAGTTACATCTACCCTAGGTAGAATCCAACCGATCACCTCTGAGAATGGGAACAACTCAGGTCTTGTGGCTACTTTCATAAGAGCCAATTTTTCTATGTTTGCATATATAGTCAGTTCTTCGAATTCTGCATTAGGCACATTCTAATTTGCAAACTCGTGCAAAAACCCTAAGCAGGAAAAACCTACCCGATAAAAACCACAGTTTCAGTCAACCAATAAACATCAAACAACAAGGCCATAGTCTTCCTACCTGACATAAAACGTAGTGCAGTTGGCGGGATGACCCAAAGCCTCCATGGTAGCACACCAAGGAGTGAAATTCGTACAGCTGGGCACGTGAAATAGCTCAATCGACAAGGACTAGAGCACACGCGATTTTCAACAACGATAATAATAAAAAATGATCCACCTCTATATATAACCCTCGGTAAAAGAATTGGCAGGAAAAAACCTTATCGATGGTTGAAAGCTCTAAACATTGGGAGAATAGTCCTATTAACAGCCGTAACGACGGGCTACAAATAGACTACAGGTCCCACGAAACTAATAAGTCTATTGGCATCGGAGACTCTTAATGCTAAGTGTCATAGCTTCAAACCTAAGCACTTCCGCAGTGTCAGCGATACCAAGTACTAAAAGCTGAAGGTCGGTAGTTGAAAACACTAGACATAGGGAGTATAGTCCTATTGACAGACACAACGGTGGTCTTACAGACTACTGTGGATCTGCGACAACATAAAACCATCGGTGATTCAAACCTAAGTGTTGTCGTAGTGTCGGCGATGCTGAGCACTGTCATCGTGATGTTTACACACCGAAGATCGAAACCACTATCTTTTAGTCTTCTGACCAATTTCCTTCTGAAACGTCGACAACATAAAGGACAAGCCCTCTGATCCAATATTGAAACTTGTTTCGATAGCAATAAAAACCAAGTCATTTACATTCAAAAAGGTTTAAACAATAAAACAAAAGAGGTAAAAGTCACGGATCGATGATAATAGAATTGTCCATTGGGATGTTCTCCATGTCCCTTCCGAAACGTCGGCAGCATAGAATACTAATGCCTCGGCTCAATATTCAACAAACTCCCGACAACAATAAAAATCATCGAGAATCAAATGTTGAGCTCTGAAAAACTCCACAGTCATTTATGCGTTGGCTAGACAAACGGGAGTGCTAGATCATTCAAATCCCGAAATGAAGGAAAAAAAGTTGACCTTACTTCTGACTTCAAAAGATCAAAATTTATAGCAGAGGAATGATAGATTTCAGGAAAGCAAACAATCCCAGGCTAGATAAAACTAAAGGGATGGTTCAATTATTTTTAAAATTTTGGGAAAAGGTTGCAGCTGCAACATGGGTTGACACCAACAAGTGGGAGTCTTGTAATCACTGCTATAAGCTCAACATCCACATAATATTTCGCTCAAGCCATAGAAATTTACCATGGAATGATACTAGAAATTTTTTAACACATGCATTGACTTCTATGTTGCATCTAAAATGTGGCATGTGCAATAATGAGAATAACCAAACCTTGTCCACTCCTCTTTCCCATTTCATTCGGACTAAGTGGGTAGGTCCATTCTTTGACTTGTGAATATCAACCATGTATTTCTCTATTGTGAAGTATGGAAATTTTCATAGGTCATGGTTGATAATGCTTATATTCTTTAGATTTGGAAGTATGTTTATTGTTATTCAAACTCCTTTCGGTACAATCGATGCTACCAGTGGGTACCTTGCATTCTTGGTGATTCAAATCTTAGGCGCGTTTACTGGTATGGAAAGAACATAGTCTTGAACCATGCTCGCGAAGCCCGGTTCTTCAACTTCTGGTGGTGGTGCTACTGCTTTCTTGTGGCTACTAAACCATTTCCTCTTTGACATGATAGGTGGGTCTCGTCGTAACTTCACTTCAAGGATGAATGGTATATGATCATCTTCTTCTTCAACCATGTTCTACAGTGAAATATATGTAGTTGTGTCTTCCATAATGGGCATCATTGAAGGTGTCTAGACGTCAGATTCTATAGTAGTTCTGTACTGGAGATAGAGATGACCATACTCTATGAAAAATTACCTCTCCTTTATGAGTTGCAGACACAACACCTCATTTTAATCGGTTTGGTGCAAACATAATCAATAAAACTTCGGCACAAAGATGATATGCATTCACCCATTCAACTAGTCTTTCCTATGCATGAGTGAGCAAGAAATTAGAAAGTTGGAAGCGATTTCTGTCAAATGGGGTAATCCTTCGAATCATTATAAGGAAAATTCCACTTCAACCATCACTTTCCCTATCACTTGAGTGGTAATTTTTGTGCAATAATGATGGAAGTGACCAAAAAGTAAGCCACCTAAATTTCCTATGTCCTTAATTCAACTACAACTAATTGTCTTTTTGTGACCAATTTTCCTCTTGAAACAACTCATTTCTTCCTACAAAAAAGTATTTATCCTTGGAAACATTTCTTCCCTTGTGACAAATAAAGAGTGTGCACCAACATATTTCTTCTGTGATAGATAGATAGTCTGTGAAAATTTTTATTTTTCCTACATAGATGTATTGTCTATGATACAAAACATAAAAATTCATAAATCTACATATTTATTTGTTTATTTGATTATTTATTTATTTATTTATTTATTTATTTGTTTATTTTTTCAATCAACCAAGTTGTGACTATCCTTGTAAGGCTTTATCTGACTTCCATTCACCAGTCCTTTGAAAGGTTTTCCATCTATTTCTATAGTTGTACTACACCTCCATCATTGATTTGAATGACCACATAAGGCCCCAACTAATTTTTTTTCATCTTTCCAGGATGCTTTAATAACTTACTATTATAAAGGAGGACAAGTCCTCCAACCTGAAATTTCTTAGTCTTAATGTGTCGGTCATGGCATAATTTCTATCGTTCCTTCTCAAGATTTTAGTGATAACATGCGACAAAACGTTCTTCCCCCAACTGCACAGGCTTATACAAACTTTCTTTGATATCATGACTATCAATTATTTTAGTAATTGCAATAATCCTTAAAATGGGTATAATGAATTCCATTGGAATAAAATCGTCTTTTCCATACACTAGTCATAATGGAGGTCAACTTGCCAACTTCTAATAGGTCGTGTGATATTCCCACAGTATAGCATAAATTTTCTGGTCCCAGACGTCTCTTTAAACATTGCAAATATTTCTTAATGTTTTCTCCGGGTTCTTGTTGTTCATTTGTGGGTTATATGGTGTTGTCTTCTTATGTTGGATCTAGAATTCTTTAGTTAATTATTCGATCAACTATTTGAGAAAGTGTGCACCCTCATCACTTATCAAAATAGTCAGGCATCCAAATATAGTAACAACATTTTTTAACAGAAATTTGGCAACAGTCTCAGCAGTACAATCCTTTACAGGAACTGCTTCAGCCCATCTAGTCAAGTAATTTTTCAGAGTAATAATGTATCTTGCACATGTTCTCTTTCTTACTAGGTTAATAGGTCTAACAAAATCAATAGCCGATTTTTTAAATTCCTGCAAAATTATTTGAGGTACAAGCTACATCCCATCCCGTCTCAATAGTTTTCCAGTGCTTTGACATACATCACATCTCCAACAATATTCTCTGGCATCTACATGCAAAGTTGGCCACCACAATCTCGCTTGGAATATCTTGTGCATTGTATCTTTTCTAGCATAATGGCCTCCTATGACACCAGCATGCACTTAATTCATTATCATTGGCTACTTGTGTTTCAATACACAACAACAAATAATTTCATCTCGTCTCAGTTTATATAGTTTTTCAGTTATCAATTGGAAATTTGCAGCTCGCACCACTAATTGTTTTTTCTGCGCAACACTAAATGCTTCTAGTGGATATTATGTACTCAACAAATGTATATATCTTTGTATTTATAATCAAACATTGTTATCACATAGTTGTGCATCTAGAACACTATCGTCAAGGTTCACAGGTTCTTCTCCACTTTTAACCCTCAACAAGTGGTCTGGTCTTGATTTTAGTCGACATGGTCTAACAATAACTTCAAAATAAAATTTCTAGAAAAGGAGGATCCACCGAAAATTATTCCCCCCAACACTGGATTGTTCACCAGGTATTTCAATGTTGAATGGCATGTGAACATCTTGAAATTTCCACATAACAAATATTGTCGAAATTTATGTAGCACATATACCATAGATAAACCTTCTCTTTCAGTCGTAGTGTAATTCTTATATGTTGTTAACAATTTCCTACTACCAAAGGAAATAGTATGATCAATAGATCCTTCGCTAGGCTATGCAAGTACAACGTACATGAAATTTCTTCTTCCAATATGGAAAAATAAGTATGGGTGTTTTGATCATCTTTCTCTTAAGGAGATCCATACTTTCTTGGCATTTTTTTTACCACTGAAACTTAATATTCTTTTTTAACATTTTTTTCATCGGAGCAGTACCTATGCATATCCTTTGATAAATTTTTGATAGTATCTTTTATGTATGAATGTCATTCTCAGTTTCTTCACTGTCACAAGGGGTCGTAGGTCAATGATGATTGCAATTTTTGCAGGGTCAACCAGGATTCCATCGCAACAAAATACATCGACCAACTAAATTCCAAATGGTGCAGAAAAGATACATTTCTTTAAACTCAATGAAATTTGATACTGTTGACACCGTTAAAGAATCATTATGAGGCTCCCAATGTGATCCTTCATGAGCCCAAACACCATCCAATCATTGAATTAGACCTCAAGAAAATTATGAATAAAATCCTTGAAAGCAACCACTACTATGTTGGAATAAATAGGAGGAGCATTCTTGAGTCCAAAGGGCTTGAATATGTATTGAAAACATCTCCACTCCATTTTAAAGGTTCTCTTTTTGCGATTCTTATCTGATGGTAACCATATAACCCATCAGTAAAAGAATAAACTTCTTCACCCCCAACATTTTCTAATACCTCATCTATAAACGAAGTCATAAATAGGACATGTAGGAAGGCACCGTTCAACTTGCTTAGATCGACATAGATGGATACTTCACCGATAGTCTTCTTATCTTGCACTACTATTGGGATGATCCACTATGATTCTTCAACCCATTCTATGACACCTGCATCTAGCATTCTATCTAATTATGTCTTAATTTTTTTTCATTATATCACAGATTCAAGCGGTATGATCATTGTTTCAAAGGATTTTTTTTAGGCTTTAACACTATATTCATCTCTCCAAGGTCTTTCAAAATCCCCTTCATCTATGAAAATTTTGTAGGGAACAGATCCTGGAATTCATGCTGTAAGTCTATGATCTTTCCGACAGTTTCATTATCCCAATAATATCTAATATCATTAGAGGAATTTTGAGGTCTAAAATGGGCCTCCTAAGGAAAATAATAAAATAATAGTTAAAATAATAAAATAATAGTTAAAATAATAAAATAATATTTATTAATTTTGGAGGAAAAAAGAAAAAAACTACTTTTTGTGTTCGTATTTTCGACATATCTATCTGTGTTTTTACTAAAATTTCGATCGAGAGAGCTCGTTGGATGTGAAATTTGATTCCTTGTCCAACAAGTACCCATACTGCATACTTTTGATGGACCCCTCTACCCCCAAAACAATAAATACCTGAAAAAATGTGATGATGACATCACCATCAAGTTTTTTTAGGTATTTCTTATTTTTGGGGTAGCGGGATCCATCAAAAGTATGCAATGTGGGTACTTGTTGGATGTGAAATCAAATTCCGCATCCAACGAGCTCTCTCGATCGAAATTTGAGTAAAAACATAGGGAGATATGTTGAAAATACGAACAAAAAAAGTAGTTTTTTTATGACAAATATGTCAATTCAACCATTATGGTTGACTCGTTTTATTGGAATTCTATTGGTTCTTGAATTACAACTCACAAGAAATTATTGTTGGTGCATTTTCTTATAAGGCCCATTTTAGACCCCAAATTTCCTCTAATGTGGAGAACTTTGGATTCTCTAGAGATCCAATGTTTAATTTCTCCATTTTTAATGGATTTAGAAATTGACTACTTGAAATTTCAAATCCATTTGTTGTGTAAGTACCTCTAGATTTTGCGATGTTTGTGTCTCAAGGGTCTTTATTATTAGGTTCACTCATCACATTATATCACTCTATCCAGTGCTTGATTGTCATTCTTCTCTTATTAAAGTTTGACATCCACATAGGGATATATTCAAATATCTTTGTCTTGATGAGTTGCAACGCAACATCAATCAAAAGACGATCATTGAAAGACTCAAATGTGCATGTAAAATAACATCTAGTTCATCCCATTCAAGCATACCTTGTCATAACTCAACCGACATGTACTAGTGCCTTGGTATCATATCCAATGTATGTATAAAATGATGAATGCATTCCTATCACGAGAATTCCTCCCATGTCGCTTGAAAGTATTTAATGTGCTCAATAGGATTAGTTAATTTTGTGTACTTATGAACATTATAATTGATCTTCTCTCAAAAACCTATCTTCATCAATTTCCAGCATTGAGGTCAATTTGAGATAGATTGTTTATGTGTGACCCACCATCTGGAAGGTATAGAATTCAGTGCAAAGTCTAGACTAGACAAGCGTTGACGTTTTGTAACTTTGTATTCAAATTCTATTAGAAAATATTCCAGGTTAGGTAAGCCTTCATATGTGGGTATCTCATTTTCCTTGGTACCTACCCATCGCACAACCTATGTAATTCTTGTACATCTTCTCATCAATACTTCATGCAATCGAGACTTCGAGTTCTCCAAATATTTTCCAGAATCCAATGTACAAGAACTAATATTGTGCCAACTGAGATTTTTTTTGGTCATTGGATTTATATAATCATCCCTTGTAGAATTGATGTTATCAATCTGGCCCAGATAATCTCCTTTCCCTTCACCATTCACTTGCTTGACGTATCTTTGTCCTTCCAATGGAACAATTAGTATGACCACGCTTATCTTTGAATATTCAAATTATAATTTATAATTGTGTAATTATATTCTTAAAATTTATAATTGTGTGATTATATTCTTAAAATTTATAATTGTGTGATTATCAATTGCCCAATCGATACCTAGAAGTGCAAGAAATGGATTTGTATCATTGACAATGTCAATCACTTCGAAATTAACATAAGGTTTAAGGCCTTCGATCTTAACAAACACTTGAGTCAATCAATCGAAAGGTATAAATTTCGACTGTTTTGCTAATCAAAGTTAGAAATGAGTCCATACGAATCTCAAATTTCCCATGCTCTCCCATGTTTGTTTAATCATGATTTTGACATCAGTGCCCAAGTCAATAATAATATAATCCATATCATAATCTCCTAATTTTGTAGTCATCCTTAGTTCGCAACCAGTATATAGTCTTTTCCCGATATGATTAACCCTTTTTTTCTCACCTCTTATTGGGATTCTTATATCAAAGCTCTTAATTCTACAACAACATCTTTATCTTGGATTAGCATTAAGAAACTTTTAAATATTTCTTTTATTTTACTAACCATTCTAGTCAGTTGATTTCGGACTAGTTGGTCAAATATCTCATAAATATCCAATATTGGTCTTCCAAAAGTCAACACTTGATTTTTGTCAACAAATGATTGTCGTGCATCCAATAATACTTCCTTTTATTTTTTTACATCGAAAGGTACTTTCCTTTGTGCTACTGGTCGCATCTGCAGTTCTCCATACAGTGCTTCTTGATCTACTCTCGTTGTAGAACATCCCCTTGTTACGAAAGTTGTATGTGGTTCCCTTGTTTCAACAAAAATATTCTGGATATTATGAATGGGGTTTGGTTTGGGATTCTGCAGTGGATTTAGATTTCCCACATTCCTATCCTACCACTTTGCAATCAAATGCGGACATTTATCAACATTATAATGAAAAAAAATTCAATATAAATATGTTGTAGTAGTACCCATGCAGTCCCTAGAAAAATGTAGAGTCCCGTAATTATAACATATAATTTGTCCTCTCCCGTGACCAAATCCTCCTCCTTGTCCTCAACCTATAAAATTTCCACCCCCTAGGTTGAGGTATTATTGTTGCGTATTCTGGTTCTGAGGGCATGAAAACTTCATAGATTAAACCAATGTATATTGAACCTGAGTCCACTCAACCTGCAATTATTCTTCATTCTTCATTAAATAGCTATCAACTATTTTCTCTTAGAACAGCTAATATGATTTCAACTCTTTTTCATCATGGCCTATTGATAAAAAAAACTTGGAGTATAAACTGGTTGACGGAATTACAATATTATGTAAGTACTAACAATATTTTGATCGATGGTCTCTAGTCTTCCATATTCTACTCCAAGGCATCCCTTCTATATTTATCGGTCTCACTTCTCCATATGTGACATGATTCCTATATGACGGGTAGTTGTGTTTGTGGTGTCCCTCTATTATTCATATAGTACACCAAAGCTATTTTTGTACTTTCTTGCCTTTCTTAATATCTTGAACTTGCAGTGTAAGGTTTCCTAGTTTCCATTGGATTTCCATCATTTCAACACCCATTTATCCAAAAGGTGAGGATTCCAATTGCATTTCCAATTCAAGATCCTTGGTTTGTGACATAATATTTTGTTGCATCAAGGGAATCCGGATGTGCAGTAACAATGTTGCAATAAAACCTTCTTTGTGTTCGGCATCCAATATCTAGAAACATATGTTGGCCATTAGCATCTTAAATATCTAGTCAAAATCCCAAGCAAATTCCGTAGGAAAATTTTCAATTTTTTAGTCTTTGTAATACACTACGACTTAGATTTTGGATTTATGAATTTGTCTATTAGTCTTGCTCAAATTGGATATAGTTTTTTATGTGGGACTCTTGTCAGAACCATGGATACTTTCATGTACCAATCCCACACTTGACACCTAAGGCTTGTGATCATTTGATCCTTCTTAATGGATTCATATTATACCTGTCACATGGTCCATACGAATTCACATAGAAACCAATGTTGCTCAGGGTCTTCTAACCCATTTCTATTAAATATTGGTAACTTAATATCATTCCTGGCCATTATGTTCTTTCTGTCCACTACTTGTCTAGTGGGAATCCCTTGTCTGCAATTCCCATGACTATTTTTACTTTGATTAAAAATATACTGGGAGATGAGTTTCTAGATCTTATTTCTATAGATGTACATTGGGCAGTGGGCCTGGTTTACTTGCAGTATGGATCTGGAGCTTCTTCCTCCTCCTCTGTTTATGGTATAGGATGGTATTCCTTTTCCTTGTCACAAGAACCTTCATTAGAGTGTGACGCGAAATCATAGTCCTCTCTTTTGGTTGTGTGGTTGCAACTTTCTCTTTGTCATAGTCCTTCTCCTCTTTCTTGACCAAAATATTCTTTCACTTCTTAGACATCCACCTTCTAGTTTAGTCTCACTATCACCAAGAAATATCTCATCTTGCTCTGTTCCATTTTTCTCAAAATCCTCTTGTGACATATCCTAGGTATCTATACACAAATCCTTATTCGTTGGACTCTATTCTTAATATACCTTTCTCGTATACAAGCATCTAGATCCAAATATTGAAAGACTTCAAATAACTACCTCTAGGTCATTGGAAAAAAATTATTTCTACCTCACTATATGATTTTATTGTGTCAAAAAGACTTTTAGTCATGTATCCTTTTAAAATACATTCAACCCATAATTGAAGCACCCTATATATTGGTTTTCTAACACATTTTAGCCACTGAATCAACCGAGGGATATAATCTATCAGTTCTCCCCCTTGAAAGTTTCTCCGTTGGGTTGTTAGCGTCAACAACCACTCATACCAAAAAATAGGAAATTCACAAAATAAAATCTCATGAATATCTGTATAGAGGTATCGTTTCAACCATTCCACCAGATTCACCTGATATCCTTCACTTTCTTTACGTGCAAATTCTAGTTCCCTATAATACAACCAATCTTGAATTTATGGGATCATTGGGTTCCACAGCATATCCCCATGAAAATGACTTACAGTCCCCGTAACAGAACCATTTCTTAGCTTTCACCTCCAGGAGACCCAGGTTCATATCCTCGGTCATCAACAAACCCCGAGATACTGTCCCAATAGAGTAGGGCTCAGCCGACAACACCTCCAACATAGATGGAGTCTCACCTAAGTATTAGGGGAGTTTTGAGGTAAAAAAGGGCCTAAAAAAAAAAAAACTATACTAGTAAAATTCACTTTATAAGAAACAATAGGATTCCAGATGATGATGTCAACCATAAGGGTAAAATTTGTAAAAAAATTAGAGGGAAAAAGAAAAAATACTTTTTCTTATCGTATTTTTAACATATCTGGTTATGGGCTCACCCAAATTTCAAGTTTACAAAGTCATTGAATGCAGAATTAAATTTTGTATCCAACCCATACCCACACTACATACTTTTGAGGTACCCACAACACCCAAAAATCAAAATTTCAATAGAAAAACATATTTTAATATTAAATTACGTTTTTCTATTGAAATTTTCATTTTGGAGTGTTGTGGGTACCTCAGAAGTATGCAGTGTGGGTATGAGTTGGATACAGAATTTAATTCTGCATCCAACCAGTATCCAAACTCAAAATTTTTGTGAACCAATAGGGAGATATGGCAAAACTACAATAAGAAAAAGTAGTTTTTATTTTTCCCCTACAAAATTTAGAACTTTTATTTTATTATTATAACTCTAATTTTATTATTTCCCTTATGAGGCCCATTTTAGACTTGAAAACACTCTTAATGGATAACATATGGGGAACTACTGGAACCAAGTTTATGCAGTTAGGTGGGGTTTTGTACTCTCATGAAAATTTATCACAACACTCGACCGAAGCCAAGGTTTATACTTCTTATCCCTTGTCTATTCATTCAGGTTACGAGTCTAATTACCAGTCGACACATATCATAATAATCAACACAACAACCTTATTAAAGATTCATTCAATAAGAAGTGTTGGAGACACATATAATAGATTCTTCATAAATGAATGCAGTGCAACATATTCAGATTTACTTATTCACAACATATGTGCAATAAACATAAGCACATTAATTAATGACACATAGAGACAACAATTAATGTCGAAACCCATATGGGAAAAAACACAAAGGCACTCTTCATTTGGCATGAGAAATATGTTAGCACCTTTTTTCTGTGCACTCATCTTACAAACTATTCTCTAGGTATTGTTTACTATTTAGATAGACTTCTCTCCCCTCATGCTCTCTAATTTTGAGTCTATATACTTCCTCTCTTATTCACTCCTATGTCAATCCGCACACAGGCTCGATCATTCCTCTAGCTAAAATAAATCTCCTCTTCTCTTGTCGACCTAATCAGTGGCTTAACCAACCAACTGACTACTTATCTAACAAAAAAATCGATAACCAACATTAGTCCCGCACATAACTTGGGTTCTCCCCTTTTATAAGCTTCTACCTATCCTAAATAACCTACTCTTTTGTGTTATCTAACAGGTTCTCATTTATATTCTCGTACATTAAGTTACAACTGAAAAATAGGCATTATCGACCCAAAATACAGTTATTCTTTATTACCAAAAGCGTTCTTTATTCTAACTAACTCCTTAAACACGATCAACCAAATTGTCCTTTTCACTGCTATGTTCTTCTTCTCTCGCGGTTTCTTTTGTTACGACTACTCTTGTCGCTAATATTTCCATCGTGGCTCCTTTTGTTGTAGCTTCTCTTCCATCACAACTTCTCTTTTCTGTCTTGCGACTAGATTCTTTAACTTTCCAATCAGAATCTTATCAAATTCTGCTTAACTTTTCCGAGGGCCAATAGTGGTTGACCATGGTCGACTTTGGATATTCATGATTAATAATAGTTGACTATGGTTTACTGTGGATGATGATAGTTTTCTTAGCTAACCATGTTTGACTATGGTTAACCTTGGTTCACCATTGTCGACTATGGTTGGTCATGGTTGACTTTTGATTTACATGGTAAACAATATTTAACCACAAATGACTATGGTTAACCATGGTTTACAATGGTTTAACATTTTTTACCATGGTTGACTACAATTCACTTTGGCTTACCATGTTTCAATAAACTCAACCATGGTTGATGGTGTTTAACTATGGTTATCCATGTTTGATTTTGGTTGAATATAGTTGAATATGGTTGAATTTGGATGTTCTTGGTTTACGATCGATGACCATGGTTAGTTGCGATTGATTATGATTCAGCACACTTTATTATTATTATTCACCATAATATTAATAATATGTAAACCATACTATTATTAATAAGGTTATTATTAGTAGTAGTATGTAAACAATAAAACATGACAATGGTTTGCTAAGATTCAAACAAGGATTGATCACACCTAACTATGGTTGACCATGGTTGATCATGATTGACCACACTTCAAAATGTTTGAGTTTGGTTGTGACAATGGTTAACTTTGGATATTCATGATTAACCAGTGTTTACTATGGATGACTGTGGTTGACAATGGTTAACTATGATCTACCACACTTAACTATGGTTGATTTTATATGTTCATGGTTGATGAAGGTTGAGTGTGGTTGATCATAATTGATTATGGTTATCCATGTTTTGCTTTGGCTAACCATGGTTGAGTTTGGATGTTATATTTGGTTGACCTTTGTTTACCACCATTGACTATGGTTGGCCTTAGTTGAAAAATATCGAACATGGTTGATAATGGTTTACTATAGTTTACCATGGTTGACTTTGGTTGACTTTGGATAACCATGTTTAACTATAGTCAACAATGGTTGATGATGCTTAACTATTGTTTACCATGGTTGAATATTATTGACATGTCATCGTTGACCATGGTAGAATTTCATAAACCATGGTTGACGAATGTTAATGTTGGTGTACCATAGTTGACTTTCGTGAACCATGGTTGACCTTGGTTACTTATAGAACACCATGTAAGAACATGGTTAATGGAAGGAGGAAAACCATGGTTGACCATTATTAAATCATGGTCTCCATTGTTTGACCATGGTTAGACCATTGATAACAATGGTCGATGAAGGGTGTTAAATTATGATTGACTAAATTTAACCATATTAAAGCATGTTTTATAAATGTTTCCACATGGTTGACTTTAGGGAAAGATGGTTAACTATGGTTGACTATGGTTGCATTAATGTACACTATGGTTGACATTAAACCATGGCTAATCATTACTTGTGTGTGGTTTACTTTAAGGTATGTTTGACCATATTAAACCATGGTTTACCATTTTTGGGGCATGGTTGAATTTAGTGAAACATGATCAAATATGGCTAATTATGGTTGACTTTAGTACATCATTTCTAAATATAAGTGTATCATAGTTAATTCTTATCAACTTTGCTTGAATATGTTTAACTATGGTTTGGAATGTTTGATATTGTCTACCATTGTTTATTTTTTATGTTTAACTTTTAAATGATTGACTTTTGATTTTGTTGACTAGGTTGATGTTGTTAACTACGATTGAATATGGTTTATATTTTGATTTTGTTGACTATGGTTAATGTTGTAGAGTATAGTTGAGTATGGTTATCGGGTGATGTTTGGATTTTGATGGGTCACTTTCATTATGATGTTCATGAATGGTTATCATGTATTATGATATTCATATTGGTCAACTTTTATTTTCATTTATGTTTCTCAATGACTGTGTCGCATTAATGTACGCAAAGTATTATGTCAAATGACCATGCATCCATTGTGATACTTCACTATGGGTTATTTTGGTTGAATATAGTTTCCTCTACTATATTGTTGACCATGTAACCATAGTTGAGCATGGATAATGATGGTTTACTATGGTTGATGTTCATCTATGGTTGTCCATGTTTGTTTATGGTTGAGCATGTTTTATAATGGTAATCTATGGTTTAATTTTGGTGACAGTTATGTTTATGTTATTGATTGAGAAAAATATGAAGAAACTTGAACTTTAAAACTTTAATTCACAATAACAGTGCATATAAATCTCATAAATAATCCAAAGACATAAATCAAACCATAGAACACAAGATATACCCTAGGAAAACCCTCTACTGATTCAGAGGATAAAAAACCTAGCAAATGATATTAGAGTATGATAGATTATTAGCAGAGAATGATTACAACACAATAGCAAATTGCTTTCAAAGGGAGCACCAGAGACATGATATCTAATGGAACACTGTATCTAACTTGCCAAGTGCATAACACTTTAATAACAAGTCAAATTAGGTTTTACAACAAAAATAGAATGGTTGCATGTATCAACAACTTGTTAACACTTTGAACACTGATTCATCTTCAATCATGCACCCCCATAATTTGGTACCAAGTTGACACTCCATAATTATCTCCCACAAGAAGATATGTGCCTTCCATTAATTAAATAACTCTATTTGAGTTGGTAACTGAGCTCAAATGAATGGAACTACATGCAACTAAATGGGACTGAGTCTAACTACATACAACTGAGTGTAACTGAACTGAATTGAATGTAACTGAACATAACTGAATGCAACTGAATTGAACTGAATGTAACTAAGTTGTACTGAGTGTAACTGAACAGAAATAGTGCTTCTCCATCAGTGTTTATTTCCAATAATCACTTGCATAAATTAAGGAGTTGATTCCAAAATTAACTGAACTTGTTTACCATAACTAATACTCAACTGATATCTAATCAATTCGAGTTCTCTTTCTTTCTATGTGCTTATATTAAATATCGCCGCATGGTCCATATGTGTTTTCATTAAATAATCATCTTTATCATATCATACTCATAATATCATTTCCAAACCTATGATCATATGTATTGCCCCAAGTCATATAGTCACATGCTAAAGTAAATCACTCTAGGCGTAGCTAATCTCTAAAGGAGACTTGTAGAACCCGTTGACCATGACTAGCCATACATCACATAGTATATCTACTTTACATAGTAAAGTACACCACCTCACAACATGAGGATATTCGTAGGACAACACAATCCTACTGTCCACCTCAACCATATGAGGATATTCGTAGGGCTACACAAGCCTACTGTCCACCTCAACCATATGAGGATATTCGTAGCGCTACACAAGACTACTGTCCACCTCAATTATATGAGGATATTTGTAGGCCTATACAATCCTACTGCCTTGATATTACTCACAAGACTTTAAAACATCACCACCTCAATCATATTAGGATATTTGAAGGGATACACAAGCCTACTATCCACCTCAACCATATGAGGATATTCTTAGGGATACACAAGCCTACTATCCACCTGAACCATATGAGGATATTCATAGGAAAACACAAGCCTAGTGTCCACCTCAATTATATGAGGATATTCGTAGGACTATACAAGCCTACTTTCCACCTCAACCATATGAGGATATTCGTAGGGCAACACAAGCCTACTGTCCACCTCAATTATATGAGGATATTCATAGGACTATACAAGCCTATTGTATTGATATTACTCACAAGAGTTCACAACATCACCACCTCATTAATATGAGGATATTTGTAGGACTACACAAGTCTATTGTCTTGATATTACTCATAATATTGGATAATGACTCATGATGCTATAATCTCAACACTCCCTCTTAGCGAGGGAGACATTCATTTCCATACCAAGATTATCTTAAAAGTGTTTAAACTTCGGCACAAATAGAGGCTTGTCAGAAATTTGCAATATGCTCATCAGTACCTATGTACTAGAACTCATGACCATGAGTTCAATGAAGTTAAACTTCATCTTGAATATTTTTTATCATAAAACACATATAGGGTTTTCAAGAAATCTTGACTATTAACACCTAATGACTGTAGGCTCAAGTCTCTCACCCTAGTAGGTAGTCTCCCAAGCTACACTACTCCTCAATATGTAGTATTATCCATAAAACACATTTTTCTTTTATAGTACTCTCATACATACATCTTTCTTCTGTAGTACTAGCCACAATACACTTAGATTTTGTAGTACTAGCCTTAAATTGCATTGCTTATCTTAGGCTAAACAATAGTTGGATAACACAATCAAATAATAGGTCTGCCATGTATCAAATACAATAAAGAGCCTATTCTAATGTACCTCAAAGGTATTCAAACATATGCTTACTAGTAAGCATAAAACATAATAGGTATGCTCAAAGACCAACCATCTACTTACATAAAGTAGCATAATCTGGATCCAATCCAGAATGAAGTTTCTCTAAACTAGAAACCATGGATTTTTTAAATCCATCACATACAACATTATACAACAAATGTGTAATAACATGCAGAAATAAATGCTTATATTTTCTTTCATTCTTCAACATTTGTTGACTTCTTGAATCTTTTGTTATCTGGAGAAGTTCTTTGTGAGCATGCCATTCTGTAATTTTCTTCAAGTTGTGATCACTTTCTCATTTATCCTTTTCTTCATATTTGCAGCACCCCAACTACCTCTCTAATAGGTTGTAACTGTTCTCTAACAGTCTATACTATAAATAGTCTGTAAGACTTTTGACCATGTCTCTTCTCATGTGGATTCTCTCCACAAGCTATCATAGCCCTCGGCTGCGTAAGTCATGTACGATGAATAACTGGTGGGGACTTTATCTACTATCGCCCATGAAGACACACCAATACTCCCTCTTCAACTAGAGGAGTTATTATGTACTATACCAAGCTTGTCCCAGACATAAGCTTAGTAAGAATGCTAGCAATTTTGCTCATCTATGGATATGTAACATGTCTCAAATATAACTGACTAGAACCCTCAAAAGCTTTACTACTTTTCAACATGCTCTATCTAGAGCAACACATGTGATCTTCCTTGATCACTATATTATTCAGATTTCAGATATCTTTAAAACTCTATTTCACTGATCAAGATATATATGATTTCACATACACTTGTACCAAGTAGGTACCACAACACATGCTTTGTACATGTCTATGTACAAACTGCAAAGTACATAACAGATCTTGGGAACTGTGTCTAACCAAATACATCTCAACTGACTTGAGATCCTCCAAATATGAAATAATAATAGTTTCATATTTACCTTCATATGTGTGGCCATGGATTTGTATTCCATCATCCTAAAACTCTTCAGGCTCTTTTACTTCACATTTTCCTTAACTAAGGAAAATATTTCTTTGGTGACTACCACACCACTAATCATAAGAATCATAAAAATATTATTGAATATAGTTCTCAGCTTCCTTCTAAATATGAGCATCATGCATATCTCCTTTTTTTTTACAAGAGGTACATCAACCGATTACACTGGTTCTTTATGAGCTAGTGAGACTAGCAACTCCCTCTCACCATGCAAAATGTGAGAATCATAATATGGGTTCTCCATCATGGATAATTATGCTGATATATATATATATATATATATA
>LPNX010269995.1:400908-442337 GCA_001517045.1 Pseudotsuga menziesii
TTCATATGAAATACTTTCAATATACTGATAAAGATTTACTTAGTTATGTACAAATATTGACCAACCGATTATCATAACCCATTATAATCTTATGTACTGATATGAAACCCTATATCAGTCCTATATCTATCCAAAAAATCATTTTGTGAAAGAAATATATAGCCCCATGTTCATATCTCATGAGGTAAGCATGAATCCCTCTATCTAGCCAATCATGTAGTCTTATGTTCACAGTTCATGAAACAATCATGCAGCCCTAAATATTATGTCTTATGAATGATGTTTTCAACCTTGTATAATTTCTACATAAGTCTTATATCAGTCTTATATCATCTCAAAAAATTTGGACTCATGATATTGATAACATTCCAATAAAGATAGGAACAAAAATGTATATGCTAAACACAATTCCAAGTCTAGGAATATAGATTGTAATAAAACATAATCTGATTTTATAAGAGCATATGATAATTAAATAATCATGCAGCCCAACATTCATATCTCATGAATCAATCATGCATCTCTATATTTATGAAACAAGCATGCAACTCTATATTCATATCTTTATGAAACAATCATGCATCCTTTATATTCATAATCATGCATGCTCTATATTCATATTTTATAAAATAATCACGCATGCTCTATATTCATATATTATGAACAATCATGCATCCTCTATATTCATATTTTATAAAATGATCATGCATGCTCTATATTCATATCTTATGAACAATCATGCATCCTCTATATGACTGTAATGAAACAATTCAAAAGCATATAGATCTAAATAGCATATAATAAAAAATTTGGTACTTATATTTTTATTGTTTTTGGATGATCCCTCTTGATCTCTGCTTCCTTGCAAATATTACTGTAGTCCCTCGGTCTTGATCTCTTTGCAAATTTGAGTGCATGCAGTAGGTAGCGAATCTCTACATGGAGAAACTAGATCCCATGCAACCTGAAGTGAATGTTCTTCTTTCAAAGAAAAAATTCTACCAGCAATCATCCTCTTCTTTGGATGAGATATAAACTCTATGAGGCTCTCATTATTCACAAGATCCATTGAATAATGATAATATCCAACTTACAACTCTTGGGGTTGTTCCATCAATTGGTCCACTTTGGGAAAATGGCCATAACACGAATTATGAGAATTTCATCTTCAAATACGTGATCGTATCTTTCACATAGTTCTATATTTTTGAAATATTCTTGCGTTGAAGATAAATCATCCCATTTCAGAAGTGGGTTTTCAACCATTTTGTCTGCTTCCTCATGGATCAATCAAAACGTCTCCATGAAATTTGTCTCTTGAAAAGTGATAGAAATGCTGCATGTTCACTATCTCTTTAATTTTCCTTGCATAAAGAGTCCTCACTCACTTAGGTCAAGTAACATATAGATCATTCTCCTCAATAATGAGTCACACTCTTGCCTTCAATTTGGAAGTATATTCAAACTAGTCTTCCCATTGGATGGAGATCGATGCTATGGCTCCAAGCTCTTTGCTCAATACTTCTCAAGATCACGTAGGCTTTAGTTGCTTGCGCAAACTAAGATCTTACATGCTCTTTCTCTGATACCATGTTAGTGATTGAGAAAAATATGAAGAAACTTGAACTTTAAAATCTTAATTCATAATGACAGTGCATATAAATCTCATCAATAATCCAAAGAAATAAATCAAACAATAGAACAAAAGATATACCCTGAGGAAACCCTCTACTGATTTAGAGGATAAAAAACCCAGCAAATGATCTTAGAGTATGATAGATTATTAGCAGAGAATGATTACAACACAATAGCATATTTCTTTCACAGAGAGCACCACAGCAAAGAGATCTAATGGAACATTGTATCTAACTTGCCAAGTGCATAACACTTTAATAACAAATCAAATTAGGTTTTACAACAAAAATAGAATGGTTGCATGTATCAGTAACTTGTTAACACTTTGAACACTGATTCATCTTCAATGATGCACCCCCATGATCTAGTGCCAAGATGACACTCCATAATTATCTCCCACAAGAGGATATGTGTTTTCAATTAATTAACTAACTCTAACTAAGTTGTTAACTGAGATGAACTGAATGGAACTACATGCAACTGAATGTAACTGAATGTAACTGCATACAAATGAGTGCAATTGAATGGAACCGAATGTAACTGAACATAACTGAATGTAACTGAACTAAACTAAATGTAACTGAGTTGAACTGAATGTAACTAAACAAAACTAGTGCTTCTCCATCAGTGTTTATTTCCAACAATCACTTGCATAAATTAAGGAGTTGATTCCTTAATT
Source organism: Pseudotsuga menziesii (assembly GCA_001517045.1). NCBI lineage: Eukaryota > Viridiplantae > Streptophyta > Pinopsida > Pinales > Pinaceae > Pseudotsuga > Pseudotsuga menziesii. The sequence goes on from LPNX010269995.1 coordinate 403,223, forward strand.
AACTGAACTTGTTTACCATAACTAATACGCAACTGATATCTAATCAATTCGAGTTTACTTGGTGGAAACATATGCAATTCGATTTCTCTCTCTTTTTCTGTACTTTTATTAAATATCTCTTCATGGTCCATATGTGTTTTCATTAAATAATCATCTTTATCATATCATACTCAAGATCGTTTCCAAACCTATGATCATATATATTTCCCTGGATCATATAGTCACATGCTAAAGTAAATCACTCTATGGTTAGCTAATCCCTAAAGGATACTTGTAGCACCTGTTGACCATGACTAGCCATACATCACATAGTTTATCTACTTTACATAGTAAATTACACCACCTCACAACATGAGGATATTCACCTCAACCACCTCAACCATATGAGGATATTCGTAGGGCTACACAATCCTACTATCCACCTCAACCATATGAGGATATTCGTAGGGCTACACAAGCCTACTGTCCACCTCAACGATATGAGGATATTCGTAGGGCTAGACAAGGCTACTGTCCACCTCAATTATATGAGGATATTCATAGGACTATACAAGCCTGCTATTTTGATATTACTCACATGACTTTACAATATCACCACCTCAATCATATGAGGATATTCATAGGGCTACACAAGCCTATTGTCCACCTCAACCATATGAAGATATTCATAGGGCAACGCAAGCCTATTGTATGTCCACCTCAATTCTATGAAGCTATTTGTAGGACTATACAAGCCTACTGTCCACCTCAACCATATGAGGATATTCGTAGGGAAACACAAGCCTACTGTCCACCTCAATTATATGAGGATATTTGTAGGACTATACAAGTCTATTGTATTAATATTACTCACAAGACTTTACAACAACACCACCTCAATCATATGAGGATATTTGTAGGACTACACAAGTCTACTGTCTTAATATTACTCACAAGACAGGAGAATGACTCTTGATGCTGTAATCTCAACAGTTTTTCCATCTTTGCATATGCTTGACTAAAGTTTATAATGTTTCCCTTTGATGGTTGACCATGGCATGGTTGGCTTAAATGGTTGAAGATGGCTAACTTTTGATGTTGTTGAATATGGTTGTTGTTGATGATCTGTGAAGATAGTACACTTTTGATGGTTGTCTACTGATACTTCACTTCTGATGGTTTAATTTTGATGTTATTAACTATAGTTAATGTTGTTGACCTATGACGGTTAACGTTAATCTCAATTACATTGATATATTATATAAATTATTAATAAAAACAACGTTAAAAAATAATTATTATTTACACATAAATATATCAATTTTGTTAAAGAATATGTCATATGAATATATGACATATAATGTTGAAATATTAAATTATGGTTTGAGTTTTTTAAATAATTAAAAAATCATAATTTAAAATAAAATAATCTGTATTTAAAATATTTTTAAATATGTATGTTAAATTTGGATTTGAAATATTTTATTATTTTTGTTAATATGATTAATGGTACTAATATTATTATAATTAATGTTAATATATTCATTATTAATACTAATGTGGTTATTAATATTAAATTTATACCATATTATATTATATACATGTTTAGAATGCAATAATTAAAAAATTAATAATGGTAAAATTTATGTTTGTTTTGTTTATTGTGAATTGAAGAGGATGATTAATACTAACAATGTTGATGATAATATTATTAATGTTAATATTGTTCTTAATGCCAATAAGTGTGTTAAAAGTAAATTATTAATATCTATATTGTTAATGTTAAATGATTTTTGTTAATGTTTCATTAATGTTATTATTTATAATGTATTAGCTTTATTCAAAACATTATTATTGTTAATTTTAATAAAAATATTATTATTAATTTTATTAATGTTTATATAGTATAGTGTTATGATGGACTTACAGAAATTATTATGCTGTAATGTAATGAATGTTTTAAATTTTATTATTAATGCTAATGTTAATATCATTAATACTATTATTAATGTTAATGTTAATATCAATAATGTTATTATTAATGTTTATTAACAAATAAAATTTATATTTTTAAAATTTGTTAATATTAATATTAACTTTAATAATTTATTAATAAATAATATAATCAATTAATAAATAATACATGATAAAAATAAAAATCAATACTTTAATAATATAAACATTAAAATGTCAATAAGGTGTAAAGATTCACATTTAATTATTGTTTTAAAATATATTAATCATTTATCATGAATACAAAAGAAAAAAAATGGATGAATTTTTTTCTTTCTTATTATATTTTTGACATATCAGTCTACAGGTTCACCAAATTTCGAGTTTGTAGACTCGTTGGATGCAGAATTAAATTTTGCATACAACCCATACCCACACTGCAGACATCTAAGATATCCACAACACCGAGAAATGAACATTTTAATAAAACATATTTTAATATTAAACTACGTTTCTTTTATTGAAATTTTCATTTTTGGGTGTCATGGGTACCTCATAAGTATTCACTGTGGGTATTTGTTGGTTGCACAATTTAATTATTCATCTAACTAGTCTCCAAACTTGTTTGGTTGAACCCATAGGGAGATATGTCAAAAATACAATAAGAAAAATTAGTTTTTATTTTTCTCCTCCAAAATTTAGAACTTTTATTTATTATTATAAGTCTTATTTTTATGAGTCCCATTTTAGACCTAAAAACTCCCATAATGGATACCTTATGGGGAACTACAAGAACTAAGTTTATGCAATTAGGTGATGTTTTCTACTCTCATGAAACTTTATCATAACACTCGACCGAAGTGAGGGTTTATACTTCTTATCCCTTGTCTATTCATTCATGATACAAGACAAATTACGAGTCACCACATATCATAATAATCAACATAACATCATTATTAAAGATTCATTCAATAAGTAGTGCAACAGACACATATTAGTGATTCTTCATAAACAAATGCGGTGCAACATATTCATATTTACTTATTCACAATATATATGCAATACACACAAGCACATTAATTAATGACACATATAGACAACAGTTAACATGGAAACTCATATGGGAAAAACCACAAAGGCGCTCTTCATTTGGCATGACAAATATGTTATCACCTTTTGTCTATGCACTCGTCTTGCAAACTCTTCTCTAGGTATTATTTACAATTCAGAGAGACTTATCTCCCCTCATGCTCTCTGATTTTGAGTTTAGATACTTCCTCTCTTCTTCACTCCTATTTCAATCCACACACAACCTCAATCGTTCCTCTAGCTAAAATACCTCCCATCGTGTCTTCTCTACCTACATAGTGGGTTAACCAACCAACCAATTACTTACCTAAAAACTTAATCGATAACCAACATCAGTCCCGTATATAGCTTGGGTTCTCCCCTTTTATAAGCTTCTATGTGCCATAATCAATCGACTCTTTTATGTTAGCCGACAGGTTGTCATTTCTATTCTCGTACATTCAGTTGCAACTAAAAATAGACACTATCAACCAAAAATACAATTATTCTTTATTACCAAAAGCATACTTTATTTTTACTAACTCATTAACCATTATCAACCAAGTTGTCCTTTTCACTGCTATGCTCTTCTGGTCTCACGGTTTCTTCTGTCACAACTACTCTTTTCGCCAATATTTCCATGATGGATCTCTTTGTCACAACTTCTCTTCCATCGCAACTTTTGTTTTCTTTCTTGCGACTAGATTCTTTAGCTTTCCGAGCAAAATATGGCTGAATTCTTCTTAACTTTTCCTTGGACCAATAGTGGTTGACAATGCTTGATTTTAGATATTCATGATTAATAATAGTTGACTACGGTTTACCATGGATGACTATAGTTTGGTTAGTTAACCATCGTTAACTATGGTTGGTCATGGTTGAATTTTGATTTACATGGTAAACAGTATTTAACCACATATGACTATGGCTAACCATGGTTCACAATGGTTTAATATGTTTGACCATGGTTGAGTAGAGTTCACTTTGGCTTACCATGTTTTACTAAACTCAACCATGGTTGATGATGTTTAACTATGGTTAAATCCATGTTTGATTTTAGTTGACTATGGTTGAATATGGTTGACTTTGGATGTTCTTGGTTAACGATGGATGACCATGGTTAGTTGTGGTTGATCAAGATTGACCACACTTTATTATTATTATTGACCATAATATTAATAATATGTAAACCATGCTATTATTAATAAGCTTATTATTAGTAGTACTATGTAAACAATAAAACATGATAATGGTTGGCTAAGATTCAAAAAATGATTGATCACACTTAACTATGGTTGACCATGGTCGATCATGATTGACCACACTTGAAAATGTTTGAATTTGGTTGATCATGGTTAACTTTGGATATTCATGATTAACCATTGTTGACTATGGATGACTGTGGTTGAAAATTGTTAACCATGATCGACCACACTTCACTATGGTTGACCATGCTTGACTTTAGATGTTCATGGTTAATTAAGGTTTAGTGTGGTTGAACATAGTTGAAAATAGTTAATCGTGCTTCACTATGATTGACTTTGGTTTAGCATAGTTGACTCTTATTGACTTCTTTACAACGGTTGACTTTTGTTTACTATGGCTTACCACAATTAAGCATGGTTGATCATAATTGATTATGGTTATCTATGTTTCAATTTGGATGACGATGATTGAGTTTGGATGTTGGATTTGGTTGACCTTTGTTTACCATGATTGACTATCGTTGGACATAGCCGACAACAATTGAACATGGTTGATAATGGTTGACTGTAGTTTACCATGGTTGACTTTGGCTAACCATGTTTAGCTATAGTCAACAATGGTTGATGATGTTTAACTATTATTGACCATGGCTGAATATTGTTAACATCTCATCATTGACCATGGTAGAATTTCATAAACCATGGATGATGATGGTTAGTGTTGGTGTACCAAAGTTGAATTTTGTGAACCATGGTTCATCTTGCTTACTTATAGAACACCATGTAAAAACATGGTTGACATAAAGAGGAAAACCGTGGTTGATCATTATTAAATCATGGTCTACATTGTTTGACCATGGTTAGACCATCAATAACAATGGTTGATGAAGGTTGTCAAATTATGATTGACTAAGTTTATCCATATTAAAGCATGTTTTATAAATGTTTCCACATTGTTGAATTTAGGGAAATATGGTTAACTATGGTTGCATTAATGTACACTATGGTTGACATTAAACCATGACTAATCATTACCTGTGCATGGTTGACTTTAAATTATGTTTGACCATATTAAACCATGGCTTACCATTTTTTGGGCATGGTTGACTTTAGTGAAACATGATCAAATATGGTTGAATTTAGTACATCATGGCTAAATATATGTGTATCATAGTTAATTTTGGTCAACTTTGCTTGAATATGTTTAACTTTGCTTGAATATGTTTACTATTGTTGTTTTTTTATGTTTAACATTTAAATGATTGACTTTTGATGTTGTTGACTATGTTGATCTCATTAACTACAGTTGAATATGGTTTATATTTTGATTTTGTTGACTATGGTTGATGTTGTAGACTATGCTTGAAGATGGTTATCTGTTGACCTTTGAATTTTGATGGTTCACTTTCATTATGATGTTCATGAATGGTTATCATGTATTATGATATTCATATTGGTCAACTTTTATTTTAATTTATGTTTCTCAATGACTCTCTCCCATTAATGTACGCAAAGTGTTATGTCAAATGACCATGCATCCATTTTGGTGCTTCACTATGGGTGATTTTGGTTGAATATAGTTTAATCTACTATATTGTTGACCATGTAACCATGGTTGAGCATGGATAACTATCATTTACCATGGTTGATGTTCATCTATGATTGTCCATGTTTGTTTATCGTTACGCATGTTTGATCATGGTAATCTATGGTTGAATTTGGGTGACTATGTTTCGCCATATTTGAATATGCTTGACTAAGATTTACAATGTTTCACTTTGATGGTTGACCATGGCATGGTTGGCTTAAATGGTTGAAGATGGATAACTTTTTAGGTTGTTGAATATGGTTGTTGTTGATGATCTGTAAAGATAGTTCACTTTTGATGGTTTAATTTTGATGTTGTTAACTATGGTTAATGTTGTTGACCTATGATGGTTAACGTTAATCTCAATTACATTATTATATAATATAAATTATTAATAAAAACAGCCTTAAAAAAATATTATTTACACATAAATATATCAATTTTGTGAAAGAAAATGTCATATGAATATATGACATATAATGTTGAAATATTTAATTATGGTTTGAGTTTTTAAATAATTAAAAAATCATCTTAATTTAAAATAAAACAATCTATAGTTAAAATATTTTTAAATATGTATATTAAATTTGGATTTGAAATATGTTTATTATTTATGTTAATATGATTAATGGTACTAATATTATTATAATTAATGTTAATATGATTAATGGTACTAATATTATTATAATTAATGTTAATATATTCATTATTAATACTAATGTGGTTATTAATATTAAATTTATACCATATTATATGATATACATATTTAGAATGCAATTATTAAAAAATTAGTAATGGTAAAATTTATGTTTGTTTTGTTTATTGTGAATCGAAGAGGATGATTAATACTAACAATGTTGATGATAATAATATTAATGTTAATATTGTTACTAATGTCAATAAATGTGGTAAAAGTAAATTATAAATATCTATATTGTTAATGACCTCCACAGCGTGAGTTAGGAGTGGGAGCGATTAGGGTTCTTGGCAGAGCTGTGTGAGAGTGTGGTGGCGACACTGATAGACGGAGGGGTCATAGGGCAAGGCATCCTGCAAGCCCCCTTGTGGCCGACCATGGTAGAACCAGACACCCCGAATACTGCCTCTAGGAATGGAGGAGTGGGGATGGGAAGCGAGAAAGAGAAAGAGCAGAAAGGAAAAATATCTGGCATGGGGGGTTGCCTACCGAAGTCCTCTGCGATCTCGGTGATTTAGATCAGATTAGAGTAGGTGAAAGGAAATATTGAGCTGTGGAAGGAGAAATCCATTGTTGGAAAATTCATGGGAGTGTGGCCCAAAGAAAGAGATTTGGTAAGGTGGATCAACAGTGTGTGGAACCTGACTGACCACTCTGACTTGCAACTTGGATCCAAGGGATTTTTCACCATAATCTCCTTTAATTAGGAAGACAGGGTATGAATCCTAGAAGGAGGGCCATATTTTTTCTTCTCAGCCGATCTGTACTTGAGGCCATGGGGAGAGCGCTTCAACCTAGAAATGGAAGAGATGACGGTCACCCCAGTATGGATTTGCTTATTCTCTCTTCCAGGTGAATACTAGGATCTGGAGACCCTAAAGGATATTGGGAACACCTTGGGGGAATTAATAACTGTGGCTTCTAGAACTAGGGTTCAATGATATACTTCTTTTTCTCGGATTTGTGTCTACTCGGATCTATCCAAAGAACTCCCAGAAGCCATTTTCCTGAACTGGGAAGAGGAGGAATGGATTCAGCCTATCAATTATGAACAACTACCTTTTTGGTGCAGGCACTACCATGAATATGGCCACCTGGGAAGGGACTGCCCAAAAATTAAAATGAAAGTGGGAAATCCTGGTCATAAGCAGGAGGGTAAAGGGGATAAAGATGGTTTCACTCAGGTTAAGTCCAGGTGAAGGAACAAGGGAAGAGGATCTTCCAAAGCTAGGAGGTAACCGGTAACAAAAACCCTAAGATCCACCAACCCCTTTGAGGTTGTACGGGAGGAAAATCCATATCTAGGTAATAGCAAGGGGATGGAATTTGGAAAGTCACAGGATGAAGAAGTTAAAGACTTAGACGACGGTGGGGTGCAACAGATGGAAGTTATGGAGGAGGATGAGGGGGAAGAAATGGAACTAGGGGAACTAGACCTGGATGCGATAAAGGAAGAATGTAGAAAGAAGGGAAAAGGGTATGTACTGCGGTGCCAGATCGAGCTTCTCCAAGAAGCCATCATCAGAACGGGGGCTCATCAGGATCTGGGGATAGACCTGGATCCGAAAAAAGGTAGTAAAAGGAAATCCTCAGAAGTAGAGCTTAGGAGAGGAAGGAAAACAAACAAGCAATGTATAGCTACAATTGGGGTTAAACTTATAGAATCATGCCAGTATTTCACAATACGAGTGGCCTTATCTGAAGTCAGTAAGGTGTGTCAATGAAGCTCATATCCTGAAATATTAGAGGGTGTAGTAGCCCCAGGAAATGGAAGACTCTAAATAGAAAGGTAATGCAGGAAAAACTAGACATCTTATTTCTTCAAGAAACAAAGTGTAGCTTGGAAGGTCTAGAGAAAAACAAAACAGGATCTGGAAAGGATGCCAGTTAATGGCCCTAGATGTTGTGGGACAAGCAGGGGGTATAGAAATATTGTGGAAACCTGGCGGGGTGGAACTCTCAGGTTGGCTGGCTAACAAATTCTCATTAATGGCTGACTTGTGCCTTTTGGACTCAGGTGTGAAAGGAACGCTGGGGAATATCTATGGCCCGAGTTGCTTCCCAGAGAAATAGGCCTTCATAGATTTGGTTGGTTGGGTTAAAGGGCAGGTCGAGATTGGGAATTGGATAATAGGAGGGGATTTTAACCTCATTTCCAAGTTGGGGGAAAATAAAGGGGGGAGAATATCTCTGGAAAAGTACCAAGAAAATTTTTGTGACTTCTTGGCTCGAAGCCCTCTAGTTGATATGGAGACGGGCAATGGATGGTTTACTTGAAACACTAAGAGAGGAGGGGAACATATGGTGGCATGACGGCTGGATAGATTCCTAGTTTCAGAAAATATTGTTCATAATATGTGAGAAATAATGGCATATGTACTCCTGGTGGCTGGTTCTAATCATTGGCCAATATGTCTCAACTGGGATTCGTCCAGCTCCAAATTGAGCAAACCATTCATGTTTTAGTAGTTTTGGATGGAACACAAGGACTTGTTGCACCTGCAACAATTTCCCAAAATTCTAAAAAAATTTGGGCCCCTCCTTTGAAGAATTAGCTTGTTTTTCTTCCCTACTTTGATGCAATGATTGCTCAGAATGTTTAATGCTTGAGTTTCCCTGCTTGCTGCCTTGGAATGCCTTTAGAAACTAGCCGGATTGCTACTATTAAATGTACGTGAAGCTTGTTGAAATCAGAAGTTGTTTTGCTTGAGTTTTCCGCCATTGCGGCCGTTTCGAAGTTTTTACCTTCCGATTGCCGATCTTTTATTTTACAGTGGCCGCTTGTCTAATTAGAAATTGGACGATCTTTCGATCTTTCATCCCATTGTTGCAGAGGGATTTGGAATTTCCGCCTCCAACTTGAGATCCTCTCGACATCCGACGCAGGTAGCAAAAGCGGAAGCTTTCACCATCTTCTGTTCCACCGTTGCGGTTGTTTTTACATTTTCACCTCCCGATTGGAGAACCGTCTGATGATCGATCAGCTGATTATGGCCCACCATGCATGTATACCCGGCTTGGTAGACACTGTGCCCCTCCGCTGTTGCGGAGGGAAGAATGCTCTCAGTTTTCGATCCAGGTTTCGTCCGACGCCCGATCATTGCTTCATCGCACCTTGCTCACCATTATGGATGAGTTAACGCTAGAGCCTACCACCGTTGCGGAGGAGTTCACGATCTCGCCGCCTGATCCAGATTCGTTTCTCGCCCGATAAGTCATGTCACACGTGCAGTTCTTTTTATATATACGGGGACAGGATTTGGGGTATTGTATTGTTATTTTGGGCCCGAGCTATCGTGATCCTCTCCATGCTGTCGATCCGTCGAACCCCGTGGACTATCGTGCCGGTGCTTGCGTCCAGGTGTCATTTGGAAGCTCAACCGTCCTCACCCAGTTAGCTACAGGTCGCTACCAGGTAGGCCATTCTTGCCGTGTTTTGTTCCTTTCAAGATTTGTATGCTGCGGTTAAGTGTGTAGGAAAACCGTTTACATACGTGCAAGGGTCTGCCGTTGTTTTGGTTTGCCATAGTCAATTTCTTTTGACCGCCCGGTGTTTTGCGCCTTCATAGTGAGATTTTTTGGTTAGGTTAACTGATGGCGGTTAGGAGGGAGGGGCGTTTGTTTTCATTTGATTTAAAACCCATGTATTTATCTTTTTGACCTCGGCCATATTGTTTCTCCCCGCACACGCAGTGGATGAAGGCGCGGTGCAGGTGGCCGTTATGTCGCGTGCACCTGGTTTTCCCTTATAATGATGAGGTCCGGAGAGAAGTTTTGATCAGGTTTTGCTTGTGATTTGTCGATGGTTCCTCCGCTGGTCAGTTTCCCCAATATGTTTTCCCGGTTTCGAACTCCAACCTCTCGCCCTCGCCGTCCCGCGCAGTCCAGCGTATCTCGTTTCTCTGAAACCCTAGGTGGTCAAGAGGGCTGTGCTGTTGTGGTGGTGTGTTTTTGTTTTAAGGATAGCATAGATAGTGGTGCTGGGGAGAGCGCCGTGTGCAGAAAATCGATGCTAGTGCCCGCAGCGTATTTTTGAATTGATGTAATCACCTCCCACGAACAACATTGTGGTCAAAATGTTTAGACGGATAGCATGATCTTCATACGTATAACCCGTTTCTTCATCTGCTGGGTTTTATGGTCAAAATATGGACTGGCACGAGCGTGATGCATTCAATCCTTCTCTATGTTTGCTATGCAATATAATAATAACTGAATGTTGCACCTTGCTTATGATATACATGTTTGTTTAGATGTATTGCTATCATGAGAAAAGTGGCATGTTGCTAAATAGTGAATATTTAATACTGGCATAATTATGGTTGATAAGCTTGGTATTATGCAACAGTGGTAGATTGTTCAGAACTGTGTATGCTTCACATAAATCAAGTCATGGAATATTGCACCCTAGTCTCAAGGAATTATAGAGCTATGCAATGCATGCATTTTTTACACTAAACATTATCATACTAGACACAGGATAATAGTACATTGCACAGCATTGATACTAGTTTGATTATTTAGCCCAAAGGGCTTATGTCTTAATTCCATTGACTTGTTACTATCATGATACACTTGAGAAGGAATAAACTGCCACATAATGTTCGCAATTCGAATTGCTTAATGTCACAATGTTATACATGGCAAGAGGAATTTACAATGTCCAAAAGGAAGAAGAAGAAGGCCCCTATGGTCGAAGAACAACCAGATGTAGAGGTCATCACAAAGACTGAATACACATATGAAGACACCCAATCTATTTCTAGTGTGGAGCCTGAGTATAAATGGGGTGACATATATAGACTGATTTCCCGCAAGGAAGTTCTTGACATGGGTCTTGAAGAAGAACCCATATATGCAAACATAGAAAAATACGCCATCATGAAGGTGGCTACAAGACCAGAGCTATTCGCTTGTTCTGAGGTGATTAGATGGATTCTACCCCATACAAATACAGCCACAATGCTCATAGGGAATGTGGAAGGCCAGGGCTATGCTGCATTTAGCCCAGGGTATGTGGCATTGGCCTATCATCTGCCAGAACCTCAAATCTTTATATCTGATGATTGGCTGGACAACATTAGAATGGACCTGGTGGAAACCCTCGAGAAGATGCTCTTGCATGGAAAACTTTATCGGTACAGAACTTCCGGTGAATATGACACAGCAAGCTTAAGGGCTCCGTATAGATTTATAGCCCTGATGCTTAACAGGATCTTCGGGAGAGCTAATGGAAGACTCTTAAAATTTGAATGGATACCCATTATGTTCCACATGGAAACCCAAGGAGCAATATTTAATTGGGGCAGCCTTGTATCAAGCAGTCTTTCTTCTTGTTTGGCCGCAGCACAGGGAGGGGAATCCAAGAAAAGGTCTGAATTCTACATGAGCTCGATATTGGTAGGTTGTATACTATGCAACTAGCCTTTCCCTAGTCTCAAACGTGTCTAGGATAGGGAATGGATGCCTGTGTATGCTGCCTATAAACCATTATGGGCTCAACAGTACCATAGCCACTACCGAGAGGTCTATGAGCAATTCATCATCCCACTCTATGCACTCATCTTCCGGAAGGAGTGCGACTGTATGTCAGAAGAGGCCATGCAGGTAATAGAAGAGCATGCAGACTATTTCCTGACTGAGAATGGCATGTACATCAGAATGTTTGGTGGCACGAAATGCCCCTTACTGCTTCCCAAATATGCAACAGATTATGTTATTCATAAAGAGGCAGTCAGGTAGGTATTCATTGATGGGATAGGGAATTACCTTTTTGAGCAAAAGAAGGCTACATATCCTTCGCTGCCATTCAAACTAGGTAGCTATAGATTTGCCAAAGTAAAACAAGCTGCAAAGTTCATAGAAGAATTGGGGAAGTTCCATTTCGGTGAGATGACTTTTTGAAGCAATGATACTCATGACAGAATGGTAGAGCACTGCAAAGGACATAAAGTACATTTTGAATACACTCACCACTTTGACAAGGAAGAATCTGTCTTCCGAAGTGCCCCTAACTTGACAGCTCTGAGAAGGAGGTTTAAGCCTAAGAACTCCACCAAGGGTGGAAAAGGAGTTGAGAAAGCCAGAGCTGAGCAGGCCAGAGCTGAAGAAGAGGCCAAGAAGAGACAAGAAGAGGCCCAGAAGCTAGAACAGGAAGCTGCATAATGGCTGCAGAAAGGAGAAGAAGAAAAAAGAAAAGCTGCCCAAGAAGCAGCTGAAAAGGCACAAGAGGCAGCCAAAGAAACACAAGATGCATCTAGACAGGCAGTTGAGGAAGAAAAAAGAAAGCTAGAGGAAGAGCTCCAAAAGCAGGAGGCTGAAAAAACAGAGCTACCACAACAATCAATTGCTGAAACATCAACAGGACAGACCCAGGAGGAGGCAAACCCTGAGGTACAAATCCTTCAAGTACCTGCTGCTAGCACTCTTGTGACCCTACACTCTAGCTAATACCTTTCACTCAGAAAAAAGGAGAGGAAGTTCTCGACTTCAGCACTGTCTGTTATGATAGGGCCACCAAAAGAATAATGAGGAGGATGGAAAAGAAGGTGGAAGCGAAAGATCTATCAGGGAAGATGGTCACAGATACCGCTGTCATGCTAGGGATGGACAAGGATCCTAGGTTCATGATAAGAGTAGGTTCTTCCCTGATTGATGCATCCGAGGACAACATAAACAGGGTGATGATTGAACTAGAGTTAGTTAAGAAGACCTCTGCTCAGCTAAAAGATACACTGAGAAAAGAAAGAGATGAAGGTAATAGACTCAAGAGGAAATATGAGAACATGCAAAGGGAACTGGAATCCTCAAAAGGTGAAGTCTATACCCTTCAAGTAGAGATGCAAGCAAAGGGAACAGCACAGGAGTCCCTAGAAAACACACAACAAGAAGCCCAAAGTCTAAAGAGTGATAAGGAGCAGTTATTGGCAAAGGTGATAGAACTGGAAGAGCAACAGAAGGTCATCTATGAGTCCAGTGATTCACAGGTTCAAGAGATGAAAGGGCAGCTAGCTTCTCTGACTACTGATCTGGAGGCAGCCAAGGAACATCAAGTCAATTTGCAGCCATTTAAAGAATATATCCTAGCTCAAAAATCTCAAATGCTACAGCTGCAGACGGCTCTGGAAGAAGAGAGGTGCAAAGTCCTTTAGATTGACAGCAGGCTAGAAGAGATCATGGAAACTTCCTCATACTTCGCTAATTGATCGCAGGAGGTGCTTGAGGTCTTGAGTGCCAGAATGGCAAGGCCGGAAGATGATGCCGAGGTTCCAAATGGGCTACCAGAAAAGGATCATCAAGCCCTCAAGAGATATCACAACCTGATAGAGTTTTCCATCAGTACTGCAGAAGACTTCAAGAAGGCAGTAAAAAAGACGCAGGGAGCATGCTCAGAGTATTTCAGAAGGCTCCTGAATACATACAACCGATGTCAAACAGAGGCTGAGCATAGGCTTGAAGAGTTCCCGGACCATGAGGCCTTTATGGAAGTATTACAGAAAATATATCAAGATGCAGAGGCCAGAACTCAGCAGATTGGAGCCATTGATGACCTAGTACTGAAGAACGAGGTAGGTCACGTAGCCGTTAGCATGCAATTTCTAGAAGATCAGCTTCGGTTGAGCCCAGCAAGGATCGAGGCCATCAAGAACCAAGTTGAAAAGTTTGAAATCAACATTCAGTTTCTAGAGCCATGCGCTTTTGAAGGCATTGCTACTGAAGCAGCAGCATGCAAGAAGTTCTTAGATAGCTAGGCAGCACCCTCCTCATAAAGGAATGGTCAAACTTTGTAATATTTTAATATTTTTGTAAAAAATTTTGAGAAATGAAGTGTTGGGAGAGCAAAAGGTTGGGAATCCCAAAGGTCACTTTGGGCAGCCCAACCATTTTGACCTTTTGTATAAAAGTAGGAAGCATAGAAGGGATAAAGGGATTTTTTCCCCAGTAAGACTAGTGATGATATATTGTAAGAAGAACTACTTCATTTTGCAATAGAAATTACTGTTTGCCTGTTGAAAGAAGATCGGTGGGATTTCAAATGTGTTGCCATGGATAGTTGAAAGATGAACTACTTTGTTTTTCAGCATTGTTTCCATGAATCATGAGATCATTCTAACTTATGACCTATGTCTTGTTTAAATGATTTCTGATTTATTTTATGAAATAACCACCATGAGTAATGCATGCTTATCATGAAACAATTAGTTATCTGGTTGTGGAAATATCTTTCATTGTTCATGCTTGTAAAAGTAAATTTAAACTATCTGTAATTGCTTTTATCATTTGTGCACATCGGCATTACTCATATATATTAAATATAAGTTGGCTCCCTGGGGATAGGTAGCTAGGGATAGATAGATAGTTAGGTCATAGATGCATGTGTAATTCAAATGTTGGTGAGCCTAAGATGAGAGGTAAGAACCTGCACAACACATTGTGACTGCTCCCTGCATTCTTCACCACCCTGCATGTTTATTTAGAATTCTTGCATAGCATTCTTAAGTTAAAATACAAATTCCGGTGGACCGGGCCGCAACCGGTAAAGCCTTTGTTTGTGTTTGACCTACGGTAGCCGGACCGTAAAACCGGATGGATTCCCTATACCAAACACTCAACGAGATAGTTGGGAACGTTGATTGGGGAGAATCCCTTTTCTGTTGTCGCCTGCGAATTTCCAGGCCTCAACAGTTCTGGAATTAGAAGGAGGGCCTCCAGTAAATGGCTGGCCATGGAACTTAATTCCCCGAGACTATCCTACCAGCAGATGTTTCGAAGCTTGCAACCTAACTCAAAATTTTTTAGATTCCGGTACTATCCTTGAAGGATTGTTTTTCCCAGCGACTTATATGTTTACCTTTGCTCATGGCTGGTAATCAACCCAAACCTCTGCTAGCATGGAAATCTAGGTCCCCTCTAAACTTAACACCTCCTTTGCATAATCTACCTCAAGCCTTTGACAAGCTTTTGCCTAAGTTTGACCCTGAGGAAGGGATTGCTGTCGATGATCACCTCCAAAGCTTTTACCTAGCATTAGAAGGGATAAGGGCTGGGGAGTATGAATATGTGGTTTGTAGGATTTTCCCGCGCACTCTGAAAGGAGCAGTAGCATCTTGGTATTTCAGTCTTCCTGCAAACTCCATTCCTGATTGGAACACCTTTGAAAGAGTTTTCAGAAGTAAATATACAGCTCAGAAGACACATGCCTCATTGATGAATGGTCTTGGTAGGCTAAGAAAAGAGAAGAGTGAAACGGTACATAGTTTCACTCAGAGATTTTCAATGTACCTAAAAAACTTTTCTGCAGTGGACAAACCTTAAGACAAGGTTTTAATTGAGTATTACACCTCATCCCTGGGGCCTAAACTGGCCATGTTTGCCAAGATGAAAGTCAAGCCTACACTGCTAGAGACTTATGAAGAGGCTGAAAAGGTAGAGGCTGAAAGTGAGAGTGTAGAAGATTATCCGGATTCACTTGAAGACAAGATTAAGACGGAAAGAGTCTCACTGCTGTATAAACCTAGAGAAGATCAATCACATGATTACCAGGGAATGATGAAAATGCTCCAGAAATTATCCAACCAAATAATAGATCTGGAAAGGGAAATAGACATTTAGAAATATTATAAGCCTCACCATCTGAAAAGAGAAAACAACGACCAATGGCAAGTTCCTCCTCCTAATTCGGCATCAATAAACATAACAGAAGTGGGAGGGGATAATTTCTGTACCTTTCACCAACAACCTCATTCTAAGAAGAAGTGCCCTCAATGGTTACATTCAACGACATTGGTGATGAACAAGTTGTTGGACCCTAAATTGATTAAGGATAGTGGGGAGGAAGAAAAGGAGAAACAGATCATAAGAAAACTAGAGGATGATACTATGTTCTCATGGAGTGGTATTTCACTATTTGACATTGAAGATGACACTCCTAAATCTAAATGCACATCTGCAATCACAAAGGACATGGGAGTCATATACCAAGAAAATGAAATGGTTTCTAAAATTAACAAGGTGCAGGAGAAGGTTAAGAAGTTGTACGAAGGCAAAACGCATAAGAACATTACCCCCAACCAGAGGATCGAGCAAATCATTGAGATTGTCTAACTTGTAGATGAACAGACGAGTGGTAGTGGGGAAAAATTTGATGAAACTCATGAGCTAACCAAGGATATACCTATTCATAACCAACTAGGAGAAGAAGACCAAGAACCAAGCTGGAAAGAAAACCTTGACACCCCGCCTTTCCTCTTGACTCTAGAAATATTGAATTATAATGTGCATAACTGCTTGATGGATTCTGGAGCAGCAGTGAATGTGATGCCCCTTGAGATTTGTAAAAATATTAACGGACAGCTAGAGTGCACACCTCGTGAAGTAACGCAATTAGATCGCACAGGTGTCAAGGTGGTAGGAGAAATGAAGAATGTCCTCATTCGTTTGGCTGCAAACAACAAGGTATGCCAATTCATTGATATTATGGTGGCTGACATACCAAGGGGATATGGGCTCATTCTCAACCGAGAATGGGCTACCAGGTTGAAAGGTTATTTTTCTTCAGATTGGTCCCACCTGTTGTTACCTCTCAAAGGTACCCCAAATCCAATAAAGATTCTGAGAGAACCATACATGAAGCATACTGTCACTAAGTTAGGAGAAGGAAATGAGTCTGCTAATTCTATCCTGGGAAACTACCTGACTGAGCTTAAGCTAAGACATCATTCCTCAAAAGGGGCTAGTCCTGTGATGGACACTCAGCCAGAGCTCCTTCAACTCCCTTAGGCTGAAAGTGATGACTGCAGGATTTTAGATATGGGTTCCATTTCAATAACAGCACAATTGGACCATGGTTAGGTAACTCATGTCTAAGTCCAGCGCATTCCTTAGTCCTCTAGTTTTAAAATTTCAGGAATGGGCAAAATTTTTGTTTTCTTTTGTTTTTTCTTTTTGTACATAAATAAATTGTTTGTTTTTACTAGGTGCTGGTTTTCTTGCTTTAATGCTTTGATATTTTTCTTTCTTTGATTGGTTGCTTTGCTGATGTTTTCCTTTAGTACTTCACTTTCTTTCCTTTTGGTTTTGAATAAAGAGGCAAAATTTTGGTTGCAATGGAAGCATCAGGGTTCTTTATTAACTAAAATCTTAAGTGAGAGACTGTGCTTTAAATCATAAGAATGTCTTCTAGTAACCGTATTCCTAACTGGCATGCATTCATTGAAGTCTCACTTAACCCCTGTAAATAACTCAGAAGTAAAGAAGGTCCGGAATACTATTTCGAGGCTCCGTCCACCTCACATCTTAATATCCAAGGGGGTGACAGCATAAGATCCACGAAAAGGAAGCAGAGTAAGACAGTATATCATATATAAATGATCCCATGCCATAATGTCAAAAAAGCTGAAAGCTATCAAGAGTCAAAACTCCTGAAAGGAATAAGACATACCAAAACAAAGCTTGACAAGCATGAAATACTAAAATGGCCATATGATCCTCTCCGTCCATGAATTAAAATATGAAGTATCTTGTTCACACAAAAGGGCACTATGGGATAGAGGATCCTGAATTAAAATTCAGTAAGAAAGGCCTGTAGGAGAACTCATATCAAAGGAATAAAAATTCAAATAGCACCAAAGTGCAAAGTGGCATGGGAATGAGGAACAAAAGGATTATACCGCTTACTATCTGTTACAATCCTGTGGGGTCCAAGCTGGAAAATACCTAAGGACAGGCAAAATAAACCTCACATACTTGGCCTTGAAAGAGTTATTCAGACCTAAAACACTACTGATGTTACCTTCTCCCGAAAGAATGGGCTTCATTTGAGTAACTTAATGCATATTTTGAGCTGGCTTAGGAATGCATACATCTAGAATATTTCAATTTTAGTCAGACAGTATTGAGCTGGGGAAAAGTTAATTCAGAGATCTGGAGTTCACCAGGTAGTCACCAATTGTTGCACTTGCAACAATTTCCCAAAATTCTAAAAAAAATTGGGACCCTCCTTTGATGAATTAGCTTCTTTTTCTTCCCTACTTTGATGCAATGATTGCTCAGAATGTTTAATGCCTGAGTTGCCCTGCTTACTGCCTTGGAATGCCTTTAGAAACTAGCTAGATTGCTGCTATTACATGTACATGAAGCTTGTTGAAATCGGAAGTTGTTTTGCTTGAGTTTTCCGCCGTTAAGGCCGTTTTGAAGTTTTTACCTTCTGATTGCCGAACCTTCCGATTGTCGATATTTTATTTTACGGCGGGCGCTTGTCTAATTATAAATTGGATGATATTTCGATCTTTCATCCCACCGTTGTAGAGGGATTTGGACTTTCCGCCTCCGACTTGAGATCCTCCCGACGTCCGACGTAGGTAGAAAAAGCGAAAGCTTTCACCATCTTCTGTTCCGCCGTTGTGGCTGTTTTTGCATTTTCACCTCCCAATTGGAGAACCGTCCGATGGCCGATCGGCCGATTATGGCCCGCCATGCATGTATACCCGGCTTGGTAGACACTGTGCCCGTCCGTTGTTGCGGAGGGAAGAACACTCTCGGTTTTCGATCCAGGTTTCTTCTGATGCCCGATCAATGCTTCATCACACCTTGCTCACCATTACGGATGAGTTAACGCTAGAGCCTACCGCTGTTGCAGAGGAGTTCATGATCTCGCCGCCCGTTCCAGATTCGTTTCCCGCCCGATACGTCATGTCACACATGCGGTTCTTTCTATATATATGGGGACAGGATTTGGGGTATTGTATTGTTATTTTGGGCCCGGGCTGTCGTGATCCTCTCCGTTCTGTCGATCCCTCAAACCCCATGGACTATCGTGCCGGTGCTTGCGTCCAGGTGTCATTTGGAAGCTCAACCGTCCTCACCCCATCAGCTACAGGTCGCTACCAGGTAGGCCATTCTTGCCGTGTTTTGTTCCTTTCAAGATTTTTATGCTGCGGTTAGGTGTGTAGGAAAACTTTTTACATACGTGCAAGGGTCTACCGTTGTTTTGGTTTTCCATAGTCGATTTATTTTGACCGACCTACGTTTTGCGCCTTCATAGTGAGATTTTCCGGTTAGGTTAACTGATGGCAGTTAGGAGGGAGGGGAGTTTGTTTTCATTTCATTTAAAACCCATGTATTTATCTTTTTGACCTCGGCCATATTGTTACGCCCCGTGCGCGCAGTGTATGAAGGCGCGGTGCAAGCGACCGTTATGCCACCTGCACCTGGTTTTCCCTTATAATGATGAGGTCCGGAGAGAAGTTTTGATGGGGTTTTGCTTGTGATTTTTCGATGGTTCCTCTGTTGGTCAGTTTCCCCAGTATGTTTGCCTGGTTTCGAACTCCAACCTCTCGCCCTCGCCGTCTCGCGCAGTCCAGTGTATCTCGTTTCTCTTAAACCCTAGGTGGTCAAGAGGGCTATGCTGTTGTGGTGGTGTGTTTTTGTTTTAAGGATAGCATAGATAGTGGTGCTGGGGAGAGCGCCGTGTGCAGAAAATCGATGCTAGTGCCTACAACGTATTTTTGAATTGATGTAATCACCTCCCACGAACAGCATTGTGGTCTAAATGTTTAGACGGCTAGCATGATTTTCATATGTATAACCTGTTTCTTCATCTGCTGGGTTTTATGGTCAAAATATGGACTGGCACGGGCGTGATGCATTCAATCCTTCTCTATGTTTGCTATGCAATATAATAATAAATGAATGTTGCACCTTTCTTATGATATACATGTTTGTTTAGATGTATTGCTATCATGAGAAAAGTGGCATGTTGCTAAATAGTGCAGATTTAATACTGGCATAATTATGGTTGATAAGCTTGGTATTATGAAACAGTGGTAGAATGTTAAGAACTGTGTATGCTTCACATAAATCAAGTCATGGAATATTGCACCCTAGTCTCAAGGCATTATAGAGCTATGCAATGCATGCATTTGTTACACTAAACATTATCATACTAGACACAGGATAATAGTACATTGCACAGCATTGCATACTAGTTTGATTATTCAGCCCAAAGGGCTTATGTCTTAATTCCATTGACTTGTTACTATCATGATACATTTGAGAAGGAATAAACTGCCACATAATGTTTGCAATTCGAATTGCTTAATGTCACAATGTTATACATGGCAGGAGGAATTTACAATGTCTAAAAGGCAGAAGAAGAAGGCCCCTGTGGTCGAAGAACAACCAGATGTAGAGGTCATCACAAAGACTGAATACACATATGAAGACACCCAATGTATAAATGGGGTGACATATACAGACTGATTTCCCGCAAGGAAGTTCTTGACATGGGTCTTGAAGAAGAACCCATATATGCAAAGATACAAAAATCCGCCATCATAAAGGTGGCTACAAGACCAGAGCTGTTCCCTTATTCTGAGGTGATTAGATGGATTCTACCCCATACAAATACAGCCACAATGCTCATAGGGAATGTGGAAGGCCAGGGCTATGCTGCATTTAGCCCAGGGTATGTGGAGTTGGCCTATCATCTACGAGAACCTCAAATATTTATATCTGATGCTTGGCTAGACAACATCAGAATGGACCTGGTGGAAACCCTCAAGAGGATGCTTTTGCAGGGAAAACTTTATCGATACAGAACTTCCGATGAATATGACACAGCAAGCTTAAGGGCTCCGTATAGATTTATAGCCCTAATGCTTAACAGGATCTTCGGGAGAGCTAATGGCAGATTCTTCAGATTTGAATGGATACCCATTATGTTCCACGTGGTAACCCAAGGAACAATATTTAATTGGGCCAACCTTGTATCAAGCAGTCTTTCTTCTTGTTTGGTGGCAGCATAGGGAGGGGAAGCCAAGAAAAGGTCCGAATTCTACATGAGCTCGATACTGGTAGATTGTATACTGTGTAACCAGCCTTCCCTTTTCTCAAATTTGTCTGGGACAGGGAAAGGATGCCTGTGTATGCTGCCTATAAACCATTATGGGCTCAATAGTACCATAGCCACTACCGGGAGGTCTGTGAGCAATTTATCATGCCACTCTACGTACTCATCTTCCGAAAGGAGTGCGACTGTATGTCAGAAGAGGCCATGCGGGTAATAGAAGAGCATGCAGACTATTTCCTGACTGAGAATGGCATGTACATCAGAATGTTTGGTGGCACGAAATGCCCCTTACAGCTTCCCAAATACGCAACAGATTATGTTATTAATAAAGAGGTAGTCAGGTAGGTATTCATTGATGGGATAGGGAATTACCTTTTTGAGCAAAAGAAGGCTACATATCCCTCGCTGCCATTCAAACTAGGTAGCTATAGATTTGCCAAAGTAAAACAAGCTGCAGAGTTCATAGAAGAATTGGGGAAGTTCCATTTTGGTAGAGATGAATTTCGAAGGAATGATACTCACAGCAGAATGGCAGAGCACTATAAAGAACGTAAAGTACATTTTGAATACACTCACCACTTTGACAAGGAAGAATCTGTCTTCCGAAGTGCCCCTAACTTGACAGCTCTGAGAAGGACGTTTAAGCCTAAGAACCCCACCAAGGGTGGAAAAGGAGCTGAGCAAGCCAGAGCTGAGCAGGCCAAAGATGAAGAAGAGGCCAAGAAGAGACAGGAAGAGGCCCAGAAGCTAGAATAGGAAACTGCAGAATGGCTGCAGAAAGGAGAAGAAGAAAAAAGAAAAACTGCCCGAGAAGCAGCTGAAAAGGAACAAGAGGCAGCCAAAGAAACAGAAGATGCAGCCAGACAGGAAGCTGAGGAAGAAAAAAGAAAGCTAGAGGAAGAGATCCAAAAGCTGGAGGCTGAAAAAATAGAGCTGTCACAACAATCAATTGTTGAAACATCAACAGGACAGACCCAGGAGGAGGCAAACCCCGAGGTACAAATCCTTCAAGTACCTGCTACTAGCACTCTTGTGACCCCTACGCTCCAGCTAATACCTTTCACTCAGAAAAAAGGAGAGGAAGTTCCCGACTTCAGCACTGTCTATTATGATAGGGCCACCAAAAGAATAATGAGGAGGACGGAAAAGAAGGTGGAAGCGAAATATCTATCAGGGAAGATGGTCACAGATACCGCTGTCATGCTAGGGACAGACAAGGATCCTAGGTTCACGATAAGAGCAGGGTCTGCCCTGATTGATGCATCCGAGGACAACATAAACAAGGTGATGATTGAACTAGATTCAGTTAAGAAGACCTCTGCTTAGCTAAAAGATACACTGATAAAAGAAAGAGATGAAGGTAATAGACTCAAGAGGAAATATGAGCACATGCAAAGGGAACTGGAATCCTCAAAAGGTGAATTCTATACCCTTCAAGTGGATATGTAAGCAAAGGGAACAGCACAGGAGTCCCTAGAAAACACACAACAGGAAGCCCAAAGTCTAAAGAGTGATAAGGAGCAGTTATTGGCAAATGTGATAGAACTGGAAGAGCAGCAGAAGGTCATCTATGAGGCCAGTGATTCACAGGTTCAAGAGATGAAAGGGCAGCTAGCTTCTCTGACTACTGATATAGAGGCAGCCAAGGAACAACAAAGTCAATTTGCAGCCATTTAAAGAATATATCCTGGATCAAAAAGCTCAAATGCTATAGCTGCAGACGGCTCTAGAAGAAGAGAGGTGCAAAGTCCTTCAGATTGACAGTAGGCTAGAAGAGATCATGGAAACTTCCTCATACTTCGTTGATCGATCTCAGGAGGTGCTTGAGGTCTTGAGTGCCAGAATGGAAAGGCCGGAAGATGATTTCGAGGTTCCAGAAGGGCTACCAGAAAAGGATCATCAAGCCCTCAAGAGAGATCACAACCTGATAGAGTTTGCCATCAGTACTGCAGAAGACTTCAAGAAGGAGGTCAAAAAGACACAGGGAACATGCTCAGAGTATTCTAGAAGGCTCTTGAATACGTACAACCGATGTAAAACATAGGCTGAGCATAGGCTTGAAGTGTTCCTGGACCATGAGGCCTTTATGGAAGTATTACAGAAAAGATATCAAGATGCAGAGGCTAGAACTCAGCAGATTGGAGCCATTGATGACCTAGTACTGAAGAATGAGGTAGGTCACGTAGCCGTTAGCATGCAGTTTCTAGAAGATCAACTTCGGTTGAGCCTAGCAAGGATCGAGGCCATCAAGAACCAAGTTGAAAAGTTTGAAATCAACATTCAGTTCCTAGAGCCATGCGCTTTTGAAGGCATTGCTACTAAAGCAGCAGTGTGGAAGAAGTTCTTAGATAGCCAGGCGGCACCCTCCTCATAAAGGAATGGTCAAACTTTGTAATATTTTAATATTTTTGTAAAATTTTTTGAGAAATGAAGCATTGGGAGAGCAAAAGGTTGGGAAGCACAAAGGTCTCTTTGGGCAACCCAACCATTTTGACCTTTTGTATAAAAGTAGGAAGCGTAGAAGGGATAAAGGGATTTTTTCCCCAGTAAGACTGGTGATGATATATTGTAAGAAGAACTACTTTATTTTGTAATAGAAATTACAGTTTTCCTGTTGAAAGAAGATCGATGGGATTTCAAACGTGTTGCCATGGATAGTTGAAAGATGAACTACTTTGTTTTTCAGCATTGTGTCCATGAATCGTGAGATCGTTCTAACTTATGACCTATGTCTTGTTTAAATGATTTCTGATTTATTTTATGAAATAACCACCATGAGTAATGCATGCTTATCATGAAACAATTAGTTATCTGGTTGCGGAAATATCTTTCATTGTTCATGCTTGTAAAAGTAAATGTCAGCTATCTGTAATTGCTTTTATCATGTGTGCACATCGGCATTACTCATATATATTAAATATATGTTGGCTCCCCGGAGATAGGTAGATAGGGATAGATAGATAGTTAGGTCATAGATGCATGTGTGATTCAAATGTTGGTGAGCCTAAGACGAGAGGTAAGAACCTGCGCATCACATTGTGACTGCTCCCTGCATTATTCACCACCCTGCATGTTTATTTCGAATTCTTGCA
Source organism: Pseudotsuga menziesii (assembly GCA_001517045.1). Lineage (NCBI taxonomy): Eukaryota > Viridiplantae > Streptophyta > Pinopsida > Pinales > Pinaceae > Pseudotsuga > Pseudotsuga menziesii. Next base: position 427,653 of record LPNX010269995.1, read on the forward strand.
TAGCATTCTTAAGTTAAAATACAAATTCCGGTGGACCGGGCCGCAACCGGTAAAGCCTTTGTTTGTGTTTGACCTACGGTAGCCGGACCGCAAAACCGGACAGATTCCCTATACCAAACAATCAACGGGCTAGTTGGGAACATTGATTGGGGAGAATCCCTTTTTGTTTTCACCTGTGAATTTCCAGGCCTCAACAGGACTTTAGGGAATGATTCACTCACTGGTGGCAGGAGCTGGTCCCCCCTCCTAGGACCATCATGTACCGTTTCCAGCAGAAGCTAAAATCCCTGAAAGCCAAAATTCGCACGTGGAACAGGGAAGAATTTTGCAATATCTTTGAAGATAAAAAGAGATTGATCAGTGTAATCGACCTGATAAATAAAGAGGGAATGGAGAATGGCTAGAATGAGGACATGAAGGCCAAAGAAAAGGACCTATGGGGTCAACTTGAAGCAAGGTAGAGGCAGGAAGGAATATTTTGGAAACAAAAGGCAAGAGTAAAATGGCTTCAAGAGGGTCATTAGAGGAATTTTGGGGTCTAAAATGGGCCTCCTAAGGAAAATAATAAAATAATAGTTAAAATAATAAAATAATAGTTAAAATAATAAAATAATAGTTAAAATAATAAAATAATAGTTAAAATAATAAAATAATATTGATTAATTTAGGAGGAAGAAAGAAAAAAACTACTTTTGTGTTCGTATTTTCGACATATCTCCTTGTGTTTTTACTCAAATTTTGATCGAGAGAGCTCGTTGGATGTGGAATTTGATTCTGCATCTAACGAGTACCCACACTGCATACTTTTGATGGACCTCGCTACCTCAAAAACAAGAAGTACCTGAAAAAACGTGATGATGACATCATCATCATGTTTTTTCAGGTATTTCTTGTTTTTGGGGTAGAGGGGTCCATCAAAAGTATGCAATGTGGGTACTCATTGGATGAAGAATCAAATTCTACATCCAACGAACTCTCCCGGTCGAAATTTGAGTAAAAACACAAAGAGATATGTCGAAAATACGAACACAAAAAGTAGTTTTTTTTAATGACAAATATGTCAATTCAACCATTATGGTTGACTTATTTTATTGAAATTCTATTGGTTCTTGAATTCCAACTCACAAAAACTTATTTTGGCACGTTTTCTTATAAGGCCCATTTTAGACCCCAAATTTCCTCTAATGGAGAGAAACACAAAGTTCTTCCATAACTCGGTCATTAAGAATAGGAGTATCTCAAGAATCTAGAAGCTCAAAAAGTCTGATGGTAGAAGGATAGATACTAGACAAGAGATAGAAGGGGAACTTACCGAACACTTCTCCGAGATCCTCAGCAAAGAGAGGGATAATAGAGGGGAAGACATAGAGAGGATCACTCTCCTGATTCCAAGGTCTGTAACAAGAGAGAATAATGAGATGTTGATCAAGCCAGTGACCATGCAGAAGCTTGAAGAAGCAGTTAACCAGATGGCCTTAGGAAAATATCCTGGTCCTGATGGCTTTACCTCCAATTTCTTTCACTACTTTTGGGATCTTATAAAAGAAGAGGTCTTTGAAATCATAGAAGAATCTAGAGACAAGAAGGGGGTTTTAAAAGCTTTTAATGAAACTTTCCTCATGCTAATCCCCAAGCAAGCAGGAGCTGATGGTCCAGAAATTTTTTGCCAAATTCCCTCTGCAATGTAATTTTCAAGATCATATCAAAAGTGATAGCCAACCGGTTAAAACCCCTTCTACCCAACCTAATATTCCCAGATCAATCTGGGTTTGTGGAAGGTCGACATATCCTGGATGGTGTCATCCTCCTTCATGAGGTGATCCACTTGTTGAAAATCTCTCAAAGGCTAGGCATGATGATAAAGCTGGACATAGCAAAGGATTTTGATAAACTAAGCTAGCAATTCATGGGGAAAATGATGGAATCCTATGGTTTCTATCCAAGGTGGATAGAATAGATCATGAACCTAGTCACAACCCCGTTCTTTAGCATTCTCCTAAATGGCTCCCCCACTCGATTTTTCTAGGTGACCAAAGGTATTAGACAAGGGGATCCCCTCTCCCCCTTCTTATTCATTCTAATGGTAGAAGGATTGAGTTGTCTCATTAAGACTCAATCTAAGAATTGGGAGCAGAGTGGAATAAAAATCCATGAATGTATGGATGCACAGACTCATCAACAATTTGTGGATGACACCATGCTCATGGGGCACCCTTTAGTCCAAGAAGCGAGGAGCTTCAAAAAGTGCATGAACCTCTTTTCCAAGGAATCGGGCCTCACAGTCAATCCCAATGAATCCAAAATTTTCTTCATGAATACAGACAGAACCACCACGAGGAACATCGTCTGGATACTTGGATTCTCGAAAGGGACAATGCCTTCTAAATATCTCGGAATACCCCTGGGGATGGGGTAGCTAAACAAAACTTCCTGGAAGGATCTTCTAGACAAAATGAAACAAAATTTGTCCAATTGGGTTCTCCGTCCTTTAAAACTTCCAAGGCGACTGATTTTGGTTAAGGAAGTTATGCAGGCCATGCCCATATACCTCTTCTTGATTGTCTTGGCCCCAAAGTTAGTTCTACGGAGTGTTCGAGGTATGAAAAGGAATTTCCTCTGGGTCTGCAGAGAAGAAAAAGTGAAATTCTCCTTGGTAAGTTGGGAAGGCATCTATAAACCCAAGGACAAGGGGGGGCTAGGGATAAGAGATCCAAAACTCATGGTGGAGTTCCATGGAGTGAAAATCTGGTGGAGATGGGCAACTCACTCAACATAACCATGGGAAAAACTATGGCACATCAAATATGCTTGGGATATTCCAAAACAACAACTGATCAGATATAATGAGGAGTTGAATGGCTCTCCCATCTGGCTGAAATCTTAAAAAGGGCGACACTTGGTGCAAGACCATAGCTTCTGGGAGATAAGGGGGGGGAAACAACCAAGTTTTGAGAGGATTCTTAGAATCAGCTTCCCCAAGCTAGGGACAAATCCAAGATGGAAACATATAAAGGAAAAAACCATTGAAGAGGGAAAGGAGAACGTGAGCCAATTTTGGGAAATTCAAAACCGAGAAGGGCAGTGACAGTGGGAATTCACAACAAAACCTGACCTAATGAGTGATGAGGATTAGAGAGCCTTCTAGGAGGAGATACACCATATATTTGTAAGAATCAAGGAGGGCCCAGACATTTTAAGGTGGGGTTACAAGGAGAAAGGTACATTTAGTATAAAGGAAGCCTACAATCTTAATATTGACCCACAGGGGGAGGAAGAAGCTATATGGAGAAAGGTCTGGATAGTGAACCACTATCCAAAAGTTTCCCTCTTCATCTGGTTGGTGGTCAAAGGAAGAATTATTACTAGTGAAAACCTTCGACGTCAAGGTATTCAAGGGTCGTCTCAGTGCTACCTCTACTTTCAATAGGAGGAAACCATGGCCCACCTCCTTGACCACTGTCCCTTTGCTTCTGTCATATGGGATAAAGGCACAATATGTTTCCAACGAAGTTATAGTAGGCAAGGACAACCGGCCCAAATGTTGCATGAATGGATCCCTAAAGCATTCAATAACCAAATTATTCATACGGTGTGGGAAGCTTTCCTAGGTATGGCTATGTGGTGCATATGGAAAGAGACGGATGATCAGATCTTTCGTGATAAACGCAGTGACACAGATTCTGTATGCACAATGGTGAGGAATAATTTTCTCTCAACAATCTGAAGCATGCAATGGAAATATCAAGATAAGTTAATCCCTCCAGAGGAATCCCACATAGCAGAGAATCGGGTGCTTGATAGAACCCAAATAGTTGGTTTGCATAGTAGAGAAAAGATTTGCATGCCTTCTCGTCCCTCCTCCTGGTCTCCTCCCCCACCTCAAGTGTTTAAGCTCAATTTTGATGGTGCCTCTAAGGGAAATCCGGGGCCTATGGGCTTCGGGGGAATATGCAAGGATAACAGTGGAAGGATCCTATCCATCTTCCTTGGTTCAATAGGATAAGACACCAACAACTCAGCCAAATTAGAAGGTCTAATTTGAGGTTTCGAAAGCCTGATCAGAGGTGGATACTTCCCGGCTATCATAGAAGGCGACCCCAGAGTCCTGATAGAGATGGCAAAGAAAATGGAAAATGGGAAATATTGTGAAAAAGTGGCAATGAGCTAGTTCCTAGATAGGTGAATGGATATTTTAAAAGCCATGTTTTGAGCCCACTCAAACGTCTCCTTCTGCCATGTCAGACACTCTGCCAACATGGTAGGGGATCTACTAGCCTACATCAGTGTTGAGGTGGATGCAGGGTTTTGATTTGGCATCCTGGAGGAATTCAATGTGAAATAATGGGCCCAACAATGCAGGAAGGTGACAACAAGAGACATCGACGACAACCAATAGATGGAGGGTTCGTACGATTGCGTAGTGTCAAATGACAAAGGGTGCGACCATGCCAGGACACACAACTTGTAATTATTTATAAAGCCACATGGCCAATTGGCTAGACCATGATGTGGTCGTTCTTCACCATCATAAAGGTTTGTGATGGAGGAATCGACGAGATGGGAAAGGAAGCGTAGGATCATTGAAAGGATTGGGTTATAATGGCCATTAATATCTATAAAGCAGGTGAAGGTACGAGGGCAATAGACCAAATGATTGGTGTGATGCAACAGAGGTATTGGCCTCGGAATGAAATCATGGAACCTTTCCACTTTTATTCAAGGCTGAGCTCACCACCCTGCATCTCCCATCGAAGTGTATTCTGTGTTTTTTTCCCCCTCATACTGCTTGAATTTACCCCAAGGTCTCTGACTCCCCAAGCTATTATTTCACTCTTTTCTCTGTGCACGGCCTTCCCCTCTCTGTCTTGCAGTATGGCCCCCAAGAGTTACCTGCGAAGCGGCCATAACTCTGGTGATGGTGCCGATAGCCAGGACACAAAAGGGAAGGATAAAATTCTTCGAGCAAAGTCTGTGACAATGTTGCAGCTTTCGGCCAAAGAAGCAATGGATTTTCATAAGGAACATGTGACATTGAGTGTTATATTGGAAGTGGAAAAGGTGTTGGGAGACCTATGGGAAGAGGTAAAAACCATGTATTCAGAGGATTTGCACAAAGAGGTGGCAGACTGGGTCCTTGACCTGGGCTCCACAATGGGAAGATATTCCGCCTATGACTGTATGCTAATGCTATATTGGGTGAATATGCATTTGGTTGGCCACTCCTCCATTGTAAGGGAGGCCAAATCTGAAGGGGACATGGAACCTGTAAAGGCTTGGAAGGAGCACAATAGTGAATGCCATCTGATGCACCAGAAAATTGATGTGATTGCAACAAAGCTGAACATCCCCTTCTATTCCACAAGAAGGGGGGCGGAGGAATTCACACGCCCAAGAGAAAAGGGAAGCCATTACTGCAGTGCGCTTTGTGGTCGCCAAGGTGTGGCAGGTACCCAGGTAACCTCCTATGTTTTGGATTCTGATGATGGCTGAAGAATGGATGCCAACCCCTAGGATCCGGCTTGATACTAGGACTTCGTGTCTTTTTGTTGTGTCCATAGTTTTGAATATTATGCAGTTTATAAGGAATTGTTTGTCCTGTTTTGGGCTCTCTATAATCGGGATGGGAATGGAAAATTTTGACTATAAGGGGAAGGGTAAAAATAATATGGTGGTATGGACTAAATGTGGGATCAAATATCATGTGGGTTTATGGGAAAAATGCTCTAGTAAGGGGCTGGGATGCCCTCGACGCCCTGCTATGATAGTTGTTACAGTTGATTTTACCACACATGGTGTATCACACCTTTATGGCCTTCCCTGTCCCTCTAAAGACTCTTTATACCCCATGGAAAATTTTTGTACCTTTGATGTTTCCAAGATCATCCCTAAAAACATGCATTATTTGCTATATGCGACTTTTAAACCTATTCTCACGTATATATGTAGATTGGACCCTCAAACCCGTGTACATCAGGATGTGTACAAAAGACCAAATAGTTTTGGAGTTTTCCTTGATGCGGATCTAAGTCAGTTGTCTCTTGGCCTTCCATATGCCTTGAGATCACTCATATTTGACCTTCCATTACCCCATTGAAGCACTATATAAGTAACCCTTTGGATACATTGAAGAGGAGGAATTAAAGAGCAAGAAAACTATAGTCCATTGTTGTCAGAGCTTATACTTGAGTCTACATCCCTTTGTCCCTTGGAGCACTTTGTGTTCTTCCCAATATTTCCTTTGTTTGTGAGCTTGCTATTGAGAGATGGAGGATTGAAGTGGTCAAGGCCCACTTGGAGGAATCAATTTCTTCGATTTGCAGACGTGCCGACAGAGATTGTCACTATTGTAATCTCTGATCTATATTAATAGAAATATCTTTTCCTGTCCAATAATGTGTATTTAAATGAGTATTGAATACATGGATGATTGTAAATGCTTATATTTTATTGATTACATATGCTAGAGTAGGTCTAACACAATTATATAGCATGCTTGTCTTGTTTGCTAAATGTTGAGAGAGAAAATTATCAATACAAGCGAGAGTGGAAAAGCTCAACGGGGATCTACATCAAATGTCTGGAATAAGGTATGTGTCGAGATCCTTTAGTGTTAGATATTTGGTTTCTCTTTCATATGGGAAAGGATTGATTTCTGCAATTACTCTGTCTGTTTTGGTGCTCTCCATAACAAAATTGGTGACCATACTGGGGAGTTCCTAGTCATTTCCTTTGCGGGTTTTTATCGGCATTCAATGTTCTTGAGTTGCTCTGATTTCTCTGTTTCTTGAGTCAGGTCTGGGGGCATGTTTTCTTGGTAGTGTCTGATAGGAGTAAATTTTGTCTCAGCTTGTCTATTTACCTTCTTTTTTTATCTTTTTTTCTTCATGTACGCGATTTTTTTCTTCACAGTCAAGTGTACATGTGGTTTTTACTGGGATTTCCACGTATATACGCGGTTTTTCTACACACAGTCGGGTATTCCCTGAGTTTTTCCTTTTAGGGGAATATTAAGTGTTACTAGGTGAGTTTTGATGATTGCAGAGTCTCCTTGGATGCTTCTAGAGTCTATATACACCTCTGTTTCTAACCAAAGACGCTTTTTAGGTTGAATTTTTTAAGAATGTTCTTGTCATTGCATTTTCCATTTTTTGTTTTGGGATTAGTGCGTTAGGTATATTTTACCTTGGTTCTTTGCTTGGGTACTGTCTGATAGTGCTTGCAGAGTGTGGGGGTGGTAGAGATATTATTTTTCTATATTATCTCATTTTAATTCAAAAATTACAAAAGTATTTGCTTCTCTGCATCATTGCATTTTGCATTTGGCATGGTACTTGCATTAGGTTTGCTTGGAGAAGTATTAGTCAGACTTTCATATAGGAATGATTGCATTTTCATTTGAAGGAGAATTTTTCATTTCACGTAGTAGCATACCCTATTTTTCATTTGACACAGTGCATTTGCATTTATTGTTATGTGTGCATTTTATTTCTTGTTGCGTCATAACACCATTAGTTGCATGATCATTTACCCTTTTGAGTAATAAGCCAATTAAAATCAACGCATAATAAAATGAATTGCACTCTTTTCTTTTATAGGGTGCACCAACAATATTAGGTTTTAGGGTCTTGGAATAGTTCATTGTGAGTAAATTCTCCAAGACCAGTAAACAAAACATGTATGTGTCTGTCCAGGTGAGAGTGTGAAATTCCTTGGTATAATTAATGTTTCTCAGGATCCTCCTCTTACAAGGGAGTTAAGCACGAGGCAGTGTGAGAGGTTATTGATTGGGATGACTTCTAGTCATAAATAAGTAGCACTGGAGATATTTCCAGGATTGTATTCGTATCTGGGGGGTCATTCGAGAGTTTCGGGATTTTCTACTTTGCCCATATGGTCAATCCCACCTGCGATTGTTCTCCTGAGCATTGATTATATTGAGGTGACCTTAGTTGCCTTCCCTAGGTTATCGAGGGGGTACTTCACAGAGGTTATTCTACGGGTGTCCCAGCCAGGTTGGGGTTGAAAAGCACAGTCGCTATATGTGTTGAAGCTGACGGACACAATAATTGGTTACAAACCTCTGCTTGTTCTGTATGGGAGTCTCAAGCCTCTCTTAGGTGAGACATACCTGCTTCATTCAGGAGCTCACATATCCTACCCTTGCTTGCTTGTGATTTGGCTTTACATTGTATAGGTGTATGCTCTATGCATGCTATTTTTCCTAGAGTTTGCATAATTAGAAAGAGTCTTTTTCATTTTTTGAGTCATTATGGATTCGGGTGCAACACTTCACCGTTCTCATCATTTAGCAGGGATTCCACCTTCCATGTCTCCTCCTCCTTTGGGAGAGTAAAACACACAGTCCGGGCGGACTACTTCTCACATTGATTCACACATGATGGGAGATCACGAGGACAAGATTCCTGAGATGTCTTCTCCACCTCAAGAGGTTGGGGTGGAAGATCCTACTCCTGTATATGATCCTTCACCAAATATACCTTCACATTCTGGTTATGATCCCTCATTCACAGGTCATCAGTATTGGTTTCCAGGTGATGAGACTCACCATTAACCCACAAGCACTCACTAGTACAAAATGAGGAATTAGCCACTACGTGACCAAAAATTCTAGTCACCACAGGTTTTTCAAGTGATTTACTACTAAATATGAGCAATTTTGATTGACCCAACTATAAACGACTAAAATTAATGACTAAGTTAGTCACTGGTTAACAAATATGACTAGACAATAAGTGACAGATTTAAAAATGACTAACATAAATGACTAATTTAGTCACAACATAAAAAATGACTAACTAGAAGAATATGAATTAATCATTTTTAATTGTGTCATGGAAAATTGCAACTGTGACAATGAAGTGTTACAATTTAGTAAATTTTGTAAATTGTCTACCTTCTACTAGTAATATTGGTGCCATTCACCTCGATCTTCAGAGATCCAACAAAGCAATTGAACAAATTTTCTCTTGACCATCTTTATTCCTACTGCACCATTGAAGCAAAGCGTTACGTGTGTGCCAAAGGAAATTAGGTTCCTACAGTTATGAATTAGGTACTAGAACTAGTACCATATCGATACCTAGAAGCATCATAGCTAGTTGTTGATCCTTCAATGTAAGAGTCCCAAGTCCCATACTCAGGTGTTTTTATAACTTCAATATAACTATCATGATTTGTGACCATTGAACTAGCTACACCAATCCATGTAGCTTCACCAGGATCAATTCCTTTAAACATCGTAGCAGTTGATCCAATAATAATTGAACCGATGGAAGCACCAAGAACACTATTTCAACCAATCAAAGACTCAATTATAATTAAACTGGGGTGCTGACCCAGAACCAGTCTCAGATCCATATGCAGTAAAGGTAGAAGCCCGACCCCATCTTGAAGTTTCAGGTAAATATTTCAATTCCTCGATCTCTAACAGTCCTGATCACCTCATAGAATATGATATGTATAATGCAGTGATGACCTCTCCTTATCACTATCAAGTTAAACCTCCTTTATGCATTATTGGCAAGGTAATTTTTGCATCTGACGTCACCACCCTCCTAATTCACGATGTGCACAACTAGAGACATTCAGTGAGGTATCTACAACTTCAGATGTTAGTGGATGTGTTTGCTAGCATCAAGCCTCTTCTCTAAGTGCAATATTGTTTTCAACCTGTACACTCAAAATTATTTCAACTGGTTGTCATCAATGTTGTTGGGAATTTGTCTAGTTATGTGCTAGTAATTTGAATCCTTTTGGGTTAATATTCACACTAATCTATGTCGATAAGTTTATTAGGACATGTGTTTCCTCCCAAGAGGTCACATGTTCAAATCCTGAGGAAGGTAGGGTATGTACACCTATGTAGACTTCAGCAGTTAAATAGTTGCACAGAGGAGGTTCCTTGTCCCACAAATAAGGGGATCTCATACAACAAAATTGGTGTCTCGCTTGACTGTGATCTTAAAAATAGATTATTATTATTTCTTGAAAATGAGGAAATAACTTCAACACAAATGGAATGGAAGTACACAAAAAATCCCTTTATCAAAATAGGTCTACCTAATCGAAACCATGGATTATTCTCAAGAGACCAACACCTCAAGTGATTAGGAGATAAGTTTCAAACTCTAAATCATAAGCTACTAGAATGATTAACATAAATTTAAACCTAATTAATTACTAGGAACTTTAAATTCATTATTATTATTTTTATTATCATAGAACAACAATAATTATATTTACACCCCCAAAAAAAATTAATGTTTTTATTTACAAATCCATGAATATTATTATTTTTATTATCATAGAACAACAATAATTCTATTTACACCCCCCAAAAAAATCAATGTTTTAGTTTACAAATCCATGGAAAGGACTTGAGTTCTTGATATCTACTTCTAAATTCATTGAAAATAAGATTATACAGGCCACTTAAATTCAGAGAAAACACTCGCTTGGTATGTGAAAGTTCCTCTTTGGAATTAAGCAAGCATGAAGGAGTGGCGAGTAGCGTTCAAAATTGAACCCTTTCAAGCCCTTCCTATAAGTGTAAAGTTAAAATTTCCCTTCAAAATAAAAATAAAATCTAAATTTTACCTTCTAATTAAGACGGGCATAATTTATGTCAACATTTCAAAAGAAGGGCAACATTTGAAATTACCCATCCATATAAATTTCTCAAGATATTGAATTTCCTATGCTATAAATTTTAAATCGTCATTCAAAATATTGGAAATTTGATAAATTATAATAACTCACTCACTCATGTCATGCACTCACTGCTTAGCTGTGCAAGATGACCAGTAATGATTGATCACTATGAGACACTAGCCATCAAGATGTGACTCTGACTCCCAATGGGGCTGCAATCTAAAGTGTGGCAATGTGTCAACGACTACGACTATAACAACAAATAACAACTACTAGTCTACTACTAGGCCCAAAACAAGCTCAAAAATTTGTTCCTACTACCGATGTGAACCTCGCTACCAATGTCCACTCTTTTTTATTCAAAATGAAATTCAAAAGGCTAGTTTGATGAGTCCTCCTCTCCAAGATTTCATTTATTACATGAATATCATGGACTCGCGACAACTATAAACAACACTTGATGTCATGCAAATACAAATAACGACATGTAGCTAAGATCACAAACTGTACATAGGTCGATTTATGCAATGCTATAGAGAGGTGTCATTGGGCACACAATATGGAGAAACAATGAGTTAGAATAAACATTTGGACCAAAGCACCTGTACAAAGGTTATTAATAAAATAAAATAAACAATTGTTGACTCAAGAATAGTCTTTCAATTTGATGGGTGGCATGATCATGATGTAATCTCCCTCCTTCCTTTTATACATGTGTGGTTTCTCACAACAATTGTCCTCAACGGTCACCACCAAAATACATATTAAAATTACCTATGTTTACATCCTCTTCTCTATAATCCTTATCTCATAGTCATAACTAAGGATTATTATGCATGCACATCCTCACATTATAATATCAATTAGGTCAAGGTGCAAAGACAACCATAAAATATCAAATGTGTCAAGATGCAAAGAGTAAGAGACAACTATAAGTAAGTATTATATTAAATTTACCATACAAGAATTTAATTGACACTATCAATTGAGATTTGACACGTTGGATTGTTGTGATATTCTTGTCACTCCTTACGAATGTGATTGCAATTAATTATTTGAAGGTGAAGTCTATAATTTTAGGTCTTCTTCCTAATTATCATGCCTTTTGGTAAGACAAAAAGGAGGGTAGAGTCCTGCAACAACATGGAAAACAGTTTTGACATAGAGGTATACACATTAATTGTTTTCATTAAATAACCTAAATTTCCTACCTGTGACTATCGATTCACTGAATCGTGGATTGGTACAAAACATAGCAAATTTGAGAGCCGTGAGCCCTTAAATACTCACACCTTGAACTTTCTCAAATCTAGCCATTAATAAACTTCTTTTTGTATTTTGGTTCAATTTAAAAGGTAGATTGTTGAGGCTTAGACATGCAATGTGTTTCAAGGATTCATTTGACTTAGGATTGATTCCATTGCCCCTCCATCCCATACATGTATGCTTTCACGACAAGTGTTGAGTAACATAATTTGATGCCCCAACCCCGGTTATGCTAGCGTTGCTAACTTGCTTGGTATCTAGGATTTTTTTTTTAATGTTTTATGAGTGGTGTATTATTTTTTCTTAGGTGCCCAATCCCCATGATTCTTACATCTCTCAAGTTTGGATTGTTTCCCTCTCTCTAGTTTAAAGTAAGTTTTTGGTTATATATATATATATATATTATAGTCTCATTTTTCTTAGTGACTTCATTTTGTATATAGTTAATAGTAAGTAATTCTCTCCTAGTTCTAGTTATTCTTTAAGACTATATTTAGTTACGACGTCTTGCAATATGCATAAGGTTGAGCGAACGCCCCAATATAGTTATCATATAGTCTAAGTAGTTTTTTTTATAACGAAGTGTGCTCCAACTCGAAAAAATACAATAAAATAGTTGTTATGTTAGTAAACTATAAAATTAATGATATATATATATGACATATTAATGTGTTCAAAATAAGTTTGATTGAAGATATATCATTTTCTCATGTGCTCCTATAATAAATAACCTTCCAATTGAAATTAATATGTCCCCTTCAAATTTGATTATTGGTGGCGAGCGACAATGAATTCAAAGGTCAAGTCAAAGAAGCAGGATTATTCACGACATGTTTACAAATCTAGAGCTGCAGGATATGGAGGGAAAGCATCCGCAGTTAATCCCAAGAACTCTAGCCAGGTGTGGATTTATTAAACATATATCACACAAATTTACTCAATTACTCAATTACATTATCTAATTTGTCACACAGAGATCCCCAGATCGAAAAGCATTTGTTTTTTTCACTTGCGACTGGATATTGTCAAATCCAATGCTATCAGTGGACCATAACCGTTTTTGGAGGAATTGGGTATCCAACATCCTAGGGAGACAAGTTTTCCATCGTTTAGTTTGGCATTTAGCACTGATTCTCACCATTAACATCAATTTGGAATGTCCAGTTTATTTTTATTATTATCTTGATTGGAAACGTTTCGAGGATTTGCACTGCACGGCATTGACTTTGTGCCAATTCAAACAAGTAAATATTCTAGTGAAATTGTACAGAACTTGCTCTCATCGCTAATACTTATTCCTTTGAAATTAATACTATTTGGGTGGAACATTTCACAGTAAAAATGAAACCCTACTGGATTGCTTAATATTTTACCAACCTCATCCATGAACCAAGGTCCCATGGGCCTATTGGTCAAATTTTTTGGACCCCAATGCACATCGCAAAGGCCTAAACTAAATGACAACATAAACTTGAAAGCACTTCCAGAAGCACACCCTAACCGGCTGCACCACATAGAGTGGGTGCTAGGGTTGAGGGGTAGCTATTCAGCAAAAATTGTCTGAGACATACAGCTGGCTTCATCCCTTCAATACTCCTCTCTAAGGGTGGGGAATACCACTGTGAGAATGGAGACCTGGAGGACAGTTGAAACTCTGTCATCCACACCAAATAACCAACGCGCCTTGTTGGAAAATACCTATATTTTAAGTTTGCCTTGTTTATTTGGACGCTAATGGAATGGATCTTGCAGTGAAAAATGGAGATTTATTCCACAGTAAGTACCGTTGTTGATGTATGGCACAATTAATATTTTCATAAGAAAGAAGGTTGATCACCCTCAGTACAGGTGACAGAGCTACAACTTGATGCTTTTCCAAATCACCACCTTGCTTTTGATTTGATAGCCATAACTGTTTTGGAAGAAAATCACATGCATGGGTGTACACACGCAAAATCTGATATCTGCATTGTTTCTTGGAATTGTTGATTTTTATATGTACATGGAGAAGTAGAAACAATACATGGGAATAACCCTTGAAAAACAACTTATTTAAGTAACAAACACCAAGAGCATAGGATGTAGAAAACTACACTACCTTTCACAATCAAAACAAAGAGCAGACTAATAGTTATGCCGAGTCTCTAAACTTCCTTAAACAAGATGAAAGGACTTCAAAGCTCCTTATGGAAGTAGGGTGCTTTCCATGACACACCCCTTACCTACTTGGAAGGAGTACTGGAATTTGATTTTCTGGGCCAGACGTCATTGTGATAATCTTAACATTTACATGTTGGAAGTCTGACATACAGAAGTCCCAAAGTACCTAGTTCCCACTTTGTAGCCATTCTGCTTCAACTTATTTGAGCCTATCAGCCATTTCCTCATCTTTTCCTTCTCCTCTTCACAGGTCTGGAACTTCCTAGGACACTACCCTGGATTAAAGCCTGCAATTTATGGTGCATATTCATCTGTCCATCTCCATGCCTACAAGTGGATACCCAGGCCTTCAAAGGAAACCCAAACTTCTCTTTTAAGTACCAAGGTCAAGACATACAATCTTCCTGGATAACAACATACCTAGGTTGTCAATGTATATTCTCTAATGTTTCTCTACATTCTTCTTTCAGTGATTAATGATGTCAATACAGATGCTCTAGTTTGATTACTTCATTAAACTAATTAATTTCCTCAGGTGTCACCGTGATTCATGATGTATGTCACATGTAGGCATGAATAGAGATGATT
>LPNX010269995.1:443479-460749 GCA_001517045.1 Pseudotsuga menziesii
ATGAAACGAATCCTATTATATGAAATGGGATGGAATGTGTAAAGAAATTTATATCAACCACCATTTAGTTTCTTCCTTCATCTCAAAACTTGTTCTTTGCATTCAAGTAGATTTACATTGGATGGCTTGTTATGGGTTTGTAGACTATTCGAAACAGAAGTGAGTATTGTCATTGGCAATCTTTTCTATTCAATGTTCTCTCTTCTTTCACTGATTAAATCTTAGAGAATCTATAATCCATGCATAAACATTGATTTTTATATGTACCAACAATCATGTTGGGTTTCTGAGAAAACAACCTCATATTCTACTTGTAGAAATATCAAAATAACAAATGAGCAGAATTATGGTGCAAAATGGAAGGATGTCAGTATGTGAGAAGATTGTCATGTCACAAGTTGTCTTCATTGGATGTAAAAAATCTAATCTATTGACAAGTATGTTACCATAGTGGAGCCGAACACAGGGTGTCTACTAAATGTATTTGCTCAAAACATGTTCTTGCAAAGACAATTATTAAATTTCTTCCGTGTACATTAGGAATCAATATAAAACCCCTTTGAACCCCATTTCTGTAGAAGTTTTATCTTTAAATCCATTTTTACCCCTTATTTCTTCTAATAACCCCCCCAAGAGTTGAATGACTCAAAAAATATTTAGTTCTATCCAAAATATGATATCAAGACATCCGCTATAGGTTCTCTCATTCCCTTTCATGGCAGAGTAAATACCATTATAGATGCATTTATTGTCTAGTTATTTGTGTGAATTGAGCTAATGATGTTAAGAATCTAAGATTATTTTTTAATCTACAAAGTGTTTTTCTTCATCCACTCTTCATAGCCGTTGGGCTTACAATATAATGGGGCACAACCTCCTATTCCAGAAAAATTTGCATGCTAGTGAAGTGATGTTTATTTTGATTTCTTATGTTTGAAACTATTGCCAATCACTGTTATATCTAAATTGGCAATGGCAATCTCCAAAATTGGGTCGTATGACCATTGACATGTGATGAATCCCAATTTTCTTTCATTATAGAGGTTTAGTTTCCCTTTTAACATTTGCATTCACCTCCTATGTCTTGTGCGTCAACTTGACTGTAAAGTTATGTACCATGACTAATAGTATACAACTTCATTCACAAACTATTGTGGAAAGGAAATGGAAAGAAAATAACAACTATAGGCACACTGTACTGTTTATCTAATTTTTTAATGTTATTTTCTGTAATACTGGCATAGTTTCCATTGAACACTTGCCCTTGCTTTCTGTAGATTGTGAATGAAGCTGCAAAGTATCAATATCGAAGTGGAAATCAATTTAACTATGGAGGTATATTGTTTCCTTCCTGAGTATGTTAGATGATTTATCCCTTATGTTAACTGCATATGATTGGTTGTTTATGGCTGAGTTTTCTAGGTGCATTCTATACACAAATTTCAATTATCCTCTTTATTTTGAACGTGTTCATCAGTTCAGGTGTTGTTACTGTCCAAGACCAGGGAGATCCTATACTTCCAGGATCGCAAGTTATCAGCTCCCTCAAGCTTTTCATCAAGCTTGGTATGATGAGACATCTTAACTGAGAACCTCAAATGGAAATACAAAAGATTTATATCTTACCAGGTCAAGATGTTAGATCTAGATTTGGATCTTGAAATTCTGCAGTGTTGGTTCAGGAGCAGATTAGGGATTTTCTTTTCCGGAGTTCTGTCCTACCAAATACTTTGATATTGATCTATAAACTTTGATTTTGAGGAGGAGATCAATCCAGGACTGGGCTCACTCAAAAATTCCACTTCTGTGGAAAGCCCTAATTTTCGGTAGCAGTATCGTGTCCAAAATTGAAAAACCTCAGAATTGGATTCTACTTCGACAGAAAGATGCATCCTAGGGAGGAGATTTATTCCAACCTTTTTTTCCTGAAAATATGTGAAGAGAGCTCCACAAAGTAGGAATCCCTAGTTCCTGCAGTTGCACAGTGCCTTCTTCTCAGGTTAGCTCTAATACCATGTTAGATTTTTAACATTAAGCTAGCATTACATTAGGATCTTTAACTGAGAGAATAACAAGCACAATAATCAAACACAAGAGACAATGAACATAGTGTTTTTCCTTGGGGAAACCATAAATGGAGAAAACCCCGCAACTTCCTCAGAGGTAGAATCAGCACCAAAAGTAAGACCCCAAAATAGTAAGATGATCTCCCCATAGCAGTAACCTCTTTCTTCCTAGCCCCAGTGCCTGCTTCTTCCTCAGCTATGCGCTCCAATTGAGTGTGAGTGAGTGTGTGATAAATAGAGAGGCTAACTCACGGATTCGTCCATCCTCTGCTTGCCTCCTCTCTGTCACAAATACCAAAGACATTAGTCATAACTTATATTCTTAAAATAAATTAAAGCTTTCAGAATATTGAATACAGAACAAAACAAAAACCTCTACATACAAAGGAAAAATCCATATCGAAGCCATATGGCATTTATTGAAAGCAATTAATTTTAAAGAACATACTTTAGTAATGTAATATTTTATTTGCTTCAAACTTTAGGAAGAAGCTTTGCAAGAACTTGAACATTTTTCACCTAGAATTGAAATAGCAGCACTGACAAACGCAAAAATCAACCCTTAATTGGAATGATACTTGTTTAGTGTATATACAACATGAATTTACACCATTCTATTTTAATAAAATAAATACCCTAAAAAATAAACTACTAGATTTAGTAGATAGTATTTTGCAATACAATCTACTAAACCATTTTGTTTTTGTGGGTTTCTCCAGTCTATAAACTTTCCCTGCACCTATTTTTCCATTGCAATAAAAGGCTGCAATATATTAGACCTACACTTTTGTATTATGATGAGAATAATTTTATAATAAATGACCAGAATCAGTTGGAAGTTGCTAGAAACTGCTCAACAACATTCTCAAAAGAAGTTGAACATAAATGCCTACCTAATAATCAAGAGAATAATGCCATAAATGTCCAAGGCTTACTTGAAATCTCTTTTGACTGCTAGTCATTATATATAATCTGCTAATGTGGCATGAGCTAACAAAATCAAAATAGGTCATCTCTAAATAACCCCCTTTGCTTTTTGGAGAAATGCATTGGCATGTATAAAATGAGGGAAAGATCATAAAAAAGATAATATCTATTGATGGCTCAGTCATTATTTCTTTATGAAATGTGATGTTAGGATTATACCTTATAAATATAATAAATAGTTGAACCTATTTACTACCACTTTAGAGGGAGAATATATAGAAAGAGGAAAATTATTACAACAAAATCAATATTCTATTACTCTTTAGAAAATTTCCATGATACTGATGTTGAGATAGCATTTTCCTCCTCTATTGTACCTAGATCCTACTACTCCCTCATTTATTGTTAGTTGTACTTATATCCTACATTCCCTTTGAATATAGACAGTTGGTTGCACTCTCAAGACCCATTGACCTTTTTGTTGGTCATTTGTTGTATTAAGAAAGATATGACATCTTTAACATCCATCCCCATTTAATTCCTAAGGAATCACCCACGGGCCTATTAAAAATAGTGGGGTTGTACAAACAGAATGACATACAGAAACAGAGTGACTACAAAGAGAGGGAGATAAAGCACAAGAGTTAAATATAAAGTTGTAAACCTTTAAGAGGCATAGGAGGATGCATACCTAGAGGATGTTCCTTCTTGAAATTATTCTTTGCCATTTCTAAATGTTGTTTATAGATTGAATTCCTCTATCCAAAGAAACCAATTTCACCTTCCTGCAAAACAAGCATAGGAATGAAAATAAGTAAAATGCACAAAACATGCAAAATTGCAAATCATTAAACAGTTTCCTTGGCTTGTGAGCATGACAAATACATCTGGTGATTGAGACTTCCAGCTGATTGCAAAATATATTTGATATAATCCACAAATTATCAAGATCAAAAGGATTGATGATTTGGTAAGGGAATTTAAAATCATGTTTTCTTGGGATTCTAATATAGAGAGAATTAAAAAGATACTTGAGGAAAAATTTAGGAATTTTTTTTTTCAAGAAAGTCGATTTGTATGATGAAGATCTAGGTTCTTCTTCAAATAGTGTCAGTGGGTCAGCCATGTTGTATTCAAATAATATCAAATAGATGATTCTCCCAACTAATGGAATGTCACTAAGGATACCAAGTTGAAACTACCACCATAATGTGATGTCTTTTCAACACTAATAAGGCATGTCACAAATAAGGCGTGTTTGTGTAAGTTAGGTTAGGATTACAAAGTTTAAATTTCAATCTTTTGGTTGTGCCTTGGTTGAACATTATATGTGTCTATTTTGAGACAGTTTGTAGTGCATCTTTTAGGTATTTTTGGGTGTGTTTCAATTAGTTCATAGTGAGGTGTCATTTTAATTAAATTTGTTACAGTCAAATATGATCTGATATCATAATGTAATCAAGGATTAGTGTCCAATTTCTTGAGGTATGACACTCGATGTCATTATTCAAATCCAAAATAAGTTTTGAGTACAGTTTATTTCCATGGTCAAATTCATGGATTCTTGGCATCCTGAACGGAGAAGCTGTCCCCTAATAGAGCCATTGTTATAACCTTATCTATACTTTCTGTGGGAATATTCTAGTCAACATCAAAATGTATGGTCAGATTGAATATTGGGACAAGGAACAATGACCATCCTTGGTGGTTTGTTTGCAGCTCAATCACTATTTTTCCTTTCAATGGAGCTGAACTCAACACATATCAACATGAAAGTAGCGTGACCTTGAGAAGAATGCTATTCTCCATTCATATTATAGTTTAATGTTTCCATAACCTTCTATTTTAGTATTTTTCATCCTTGAATTAACTTGTGAAATTTGCACTTTAGTGATGCTATGTTAGAATACAAAGTTTCCCTTTGTTGTGTTTATCTCAACAAGTTAACAATACGATAGGGTGTTTATTTGCTACACTGTATGGAATTTTCCTTATGCTAAATTAGGCATATAGAAGAGAATCATTCCATTGAGTGATATGAGGGAGTATACTGCCTTGTTTAGATAAAGGTGTTGTGGATTTTCTTATTATAATTAGAGGTGGAGATCACTGCCAATTGAGGACTTTGCATAATGAAATTTGTTGTCAGTTGTGCAATAGAAGGGTGTCTTCTTTGTGAGGGTCTATTGATACCCTTTGGGAGAATTGATGCTTCGTTATCTTAGAAAAAAAATTGTTTCTTTTCCTGGTAATTGTTTCTATTTTTAATGAGAGCAAGGTGCCTCTATTATGAGGGTAATATTCCTATATTCAGAAGAGAAAAACAACTACTTGCACTATCTATTTATGGTACAACAAAGAAAAAGGTTTCTTAAAAAATAGTGCAGCGTATGAAAACCGAGTCAACACATCCAAATTAGTATTTCTTTTAGAATCTAGCTAGTGCGTAATTTTAGGGAGATGAATAAGCTTTTCCATATTCAGTATGAAGTGATAAAAAAAGGCAAAGAAATCACTTTAGAACAGTTCTCTTGTATGGATTATTTTGGCATGCTTGGAAAGACAAATAAAGCAAACAAAAACACTTAAATTAACATTAAATTAGAAGAGATATATTTAGCTTTTTGGTGTCAAAATGCATATTGCTGAAAAATACAAATATATTGGAGATTACAGTAAAATTAGCATCTCAACTGAAAATTTAGTTGATCACTAAAAATGCTTCACATCCAGCAAAGGTCACGCTGGTTTTAGTGGCTTCTGGGATCTTGTTGAAGGAAAATTTAGAATCATTTTTTTATTGAAAAGAAGGACCAATGTAAGCACTCCAAATATATCAAAAGCTTTGAATATTAGAACAATATATTCAAGCAAAAACATAGGGCCGGGAGGAGGAGCATGTCATTAGTGTCCATTGTTCATCTTCTTCTATTCTTCTAGTCTTAATGTCTATAATCTGAAAGCTTCTTTAGGGTGTTTTTGTAGCTCAAGATCTTGAGTAGTGAATGTTATTCTGCATCCCCTCGAGTTCCTTGGAGTGAGCTAGGTCTTGATTTGTATCATAATTATGTAATTGCATCTTTGATTAATGAAAGTGAGTTTGTCTGGTCTATGAATTTGTCCCACCATGAGAATTCATTCAAAGCATATTGCTCTTTTTGATAATAATTATTTAGATTTTAGAATCCTTTATTAACAATAGTTAGTTTTGATTTAACTTTCCAATACTTCTCTCTCCATTTCCCATTGGTCTTTACACCACTCAACATACGAATTTCAACAGAATTTTACAGTTTCAAGTGCATATTTGACAAATCTGTTCATAGATTTCAAGAATCGTATTGCTGATATACAATATTTAGTTGCAGATCCACATGTCTTCTTCATTTATTCAAATAGTTACTTGGAGGTTTTCAATATTCGATCATGGAATAATCAACTAGGGATACCCCACTGAAACGAGCACACACAAATTTCAAAAGTGAGATTCGTTGTTAGTGGTAGGGACAATGAGTCTAGATGATCTTAGACCCCCTTGGGACTGATTCTCCTAAGGTACAATTCTGAGTAATAACACCAATAGTTAGAAGAGCACATCTCACATTTATGTAGAAAATTTTACTCTTCCAGATATGTGAATTATGTGAAAGTTTACTTTATAGTGATCGGAACTTACTTTTACTTTAGAATTTATTCATCTTAAACATTAACTACATATTTTTTGGGAGCTTATTGATATGCACATGTTAATATATGAATTACTTTTAAAATATTTTTGTAGATATTTGTATTTTGGCATAGATATCTCCTCTCTTCTATTCCTTGCTTCACTTCACTTTCTTTTCTATGTATTGCTTTCTATAGTTGACATTTTGGTACTCCTTCATAACAAGTATTTGGAAGGTTGACTAAGTTTCACTTGGCTTAACCTCTCACCCTGAATGTGATTTCCACTATATATATGAACAGATAGAAACACTCTTACTAAAAATACACAGGTAAAAGAAATATGTAAAATAAGTAGATTTAGTAATGAGGGAAATAAAAATGGTAATGAAAACAAAATTATATTAAAAAAACAAGGACACCCTTGACAATGCCAGGGGATGAATTAGTAACATTTACAATGAAATGAAAATCATAATGATTTGGCACATAGACAATGGAATTGATTGGTTTAATGTCATATGTGAAACCCGAGAAGAATCATTCTTTAAAAACTTGGGCTCACCATAAGGACTAATTAATCATGTATCTTAATCAGCACTAATAAGCAAGTGGAAACTTCAAAAGTCAATAATATGTAATCCTATCTATCTCACCTAGCTTCCTAGATTTCAACCGATTAGAACATTATGTAAGTACTTATGGGGATTAGAGTGCAATAAGCACATTCCAAGAAGGTGAACTAGTAAGTGTATACTATTATCCATAACTAGTAGTGATACTATTATAGTATAAGCACAATGTATTCAGGTGAGCAATGTCATGGTAAAGTCAGCTGGTATATATAGTAAGCTGATTCTAATTAGATTATGTATATTACTAGGCTTGTTAGTATTCATTGATATCAATCACACACGTTTAACAATAGCCGTCATGAATACGGTGATAAGCAGATCATCAATATTACGGGATAGAAAGAGATAAGGATATGCATATCATATGTAACTTATATTAAGTACCACTACTAAGTTCATCATTGATGTCAAAAATAGGAGGAGATGATGGGATTACCTCGAGTACCTTTGTAATTGGAGGTGGTTTTGGAAAGATCACCTTATCACCCTACTGCACTATTGGATTCTATTTTAGATCATGAAGTACAGGCTTCTTTAAATGGTTAGCAGCCTTCTTATCAATTTGGTTGGAACTACTACCTTCTAAAGCTCAGGATCCTATGGAGTTTCCTAGATTTAAATTAAAAAGGATGAGAATAGTAGCCAATTTGGGTATGTCTGAAATTGAAACGCATAAACAGTCTTCCAAGAGGTGGCATGGTCTGGCCAATTTCCCTATGAAACTAAGCAGAAAGCTACTATGACAAACACCAGAAAATATAAACATAAAGCTTGAGATAGGGACTAGGAAAGCGTAATATTAAGCCTCCTCCTACTCAAGAGAAATGGAGTGCTTTAGATTGCTTCTAGCGTGGAGCTTGGTATCCTCCATAGCTGGTTGAGTCCTCATGAGCATGTCTTTGTTCTGAACTCCCTTTTCCCATAGTTGAGGCCAAAATTGCACCTAGAAGGGAGTTGTATTTTCCATCTGATAGTTGAAGAGTGTCCAAGATGTGGTCCAGGATAGGATTATTCTATTTTGGTTGGCTATCCATGAGACATGTGGTCATCTCTTCAATAGAGGGAAATTGTGAATGAATAATGGGGACCCTACTATGAGAGATTCCCTTATTTGACATGATCTTCTCTAGCTCATTATCAATTGTTTGGTTGCAGCTACCCCTTCTCTTTTGAAAAAGTTTATCTTCTTCTGGATGTTGGAGGCCTTGTGTTTGGTAGCAGAATACCTAACTTATGCCTATGAGTGCGATATTGGGAAACCCCTTTTGATTTTGGATTTGGGGTTTGCCCCTGCATCCTAATTTTCTTTCTTGAGGCCATTTCCCTCCATCCATGTAGTTGTTAAACTAGCAATTATTTGGGGTCCCCTACCAGAGTTTGGTTCCTCATCTCTCTTTTTTGTGAACTGCTGATTTTTGGTGTTGCAACAGTGCAGGAAGAGAGCTATAGAGCTTCTCACTACCTTTATGTCTATAAGTAAAATGTAAAACTCATCTCTTTACTAGGGAAACAAGCCATTTTTCTTCTAGGATATCTCCCAGGATTCTACATGTACCATGTGCATTGTCTTCCAGTGTGGTGGTACAGCTTTCCTCCTGAATTGGCTCCACATAAATGAGTTTGGACTCATTCTGTCCTGTCACATTTTCTCTAACATGTTGGTGATCTCATGGTGAATGTGGTATGTGGTAGATCTAAAATATAAGTCTCGAGGTTTGAACCCTTGGTTCAAAAATAGGGCTCTTTCCCTTGTGAGGGTCTTTGCTTTGGGCTACTCTAGCCATGTTGAGGATTGGGGAGTTGAATAAGATGAAGGGGAGGTTGGTTGAGAGTGCTAATGGTTGAGCATCGAGATTGGTAACAAGTGGAGGACTATAACGAAAAAAAAATGAACCCCCATAGTAGAACCAAGGTCGATGTCAGATAGCTCAAGGAACACAAAGAGAGAGAGCTAGAGGGGAGTCTAAACTAAAAACCAAGCAAACTGCAAACCCATAATGCTAAAAAGTATGAATTGAAGCCACTGGAACCAGAAAAAAAAAAAAAGAACCAAAGACTAGGGATTCAAAAACAACTTGTTTATAGATTGAAACAATCAACTAGCTTGGAGCTGAATCACTTTCCTGAAGTTTCCATAATCCCTTGCCGTGAGGTGATGTGCCTATTGGCACAATGGTTTCTTTTGCAAACTGTGTTAATGCTGCAAATTGTGACCATGAGTTCTTCTGTAAATTGCCAAAGGGATAATCTAAACCCATGAGCCAAGCTCATATCTCTGTATTATGAAGGATCATTGTTTGAGGTGGTCTAATCATATTATATGAACATGGTTAATGAGTTTCCTGAGGATCGATGTTTGGCTTGGAAAAAGTCCCTGCAGTTTGATCATGGGGCCCAACCTAAACATGTACTATATCTAGTGTTGATGTATATAAACTTTATTCTGGCTTCAAATTTTGCTTAAGGTTGTTCCAGTATGTTAAAATTGATAGGCCTGATATGCAAATGATATTTGCAAAAGGTCTTCAAGATGCTCAAACTTCATTTCTTGTCTCTAGGAAAACTATGTAATGCATTTCTGTTTTAAGAAATCAATGAAATCTCTGTATAATTTAGTTCTTGAGATTGTACAAGACAATATTTTAGTCTAGATTTATAGGTGGGCCCCTTTCTCACTTTATGAATCATGTGAATCATGTTTTCAAGTAGTGTAAAATGTTGTTTTTTTAATTATTTTAATTTTGGAATTGTGTTTCAATTTCATAAACATTTATCAAAAAATGGTGTTTGAATGGTCAACTATTTCTATGAAATTTGTTCAAGCCTAATGATTGGGTATTTATTTGGGATTTGGTGGTATAAATTGCATAGTCATGTCACTCTTTTTTCCTTTGAATACAAATTGTCACACCCTTGATCTTGTAGTGAGAATGAGATTGCACTGGTAATTTGTGAGCCCCATCAGCAATTGAATCATGAATAGTCCTAGTCAACAATCAACTCACAAAGAGTGAACATGCCACAAGTGGGATTTGAACCCAGGTGGAGAGGATAACATTATTCCTCCCAACCACTTGAGCTAGATCCCATTCACTATATCCCTATCATTGTATCTTGTTTAAAGGGTCATGCTTTGAGTGCCTTGGATTGTAATATAGGTCCTTAGGTCTACTGATACCTTCTTACCTATGTACTCATGGATGACAAGTACCCTGATAGAATTCATGTAAACTCATGAACTAATGCCAGATTAAGAAATCCTTTTATTTGTCAGGCTATTGAATATTTTCTTAGTCAAATAATACAGTAGATATAAATGCAGATAGGTCTTTTTTACTAACTTGCTTGAGATTTTTTGCTAGAAAATGAGTGTCTTACCGGCTTACCCAGGGATAATTTAAGGGGTGAAATTTATCCCATAGGCTATTTTTATGGGTTTTTCTCCAAAAAACTATTCACCATTTTGCATTTTTTGACGCCCTGTTTCGCCCAATTTTGATGGGGTAAAATTTTTTCACCCTAAAAATAGCCAAATTATTATATAAATGATATAAAATCCTTGGAAATTAAAATATTTTTTGAAAAATATCACCAAACAATTTATAGTTTGTGTTTTAAGAATTGGTAAGATTTACCAACATTTATACACTTTTAAATAAGTATGGTTCCTTAAAATCATCCCTGGGCTTACCCCTAAAATCTTGCAGGCTATTGTTGAGAAGGCAGAGAAGAGTGGCATACCAAACATTGACAAGAAAAAGTAAGTACTTATGTATAAAAGTATCAAAGACATATTTGGATCTTTTCTGGAGTCATACTAGCAACATAATTTTTGTTTCTGGGGTATGTTTCATCAAATGATAAATATTTGATTACCAATATTCTTTTATATTTCCATTGATTCAAATGGATAGACATTTCAAGTAAGGTTCATTTACATCTCTCCAATGCTTGCCTCACAATCCTTTTTATCTTCATGTAAGAAATAGAAGACTGCAAGGAGAATGCAAAAACTCTTACTATTGAATCCTAGAGAGCCCGAAATATCAAAATGAGTGAGGGTTTAAGGGACTTCAAGGAAGAATCCCAATACCAACAACACGGTCTATTGTCAACTATTCTAATATCCAAGGCTATGCTCAAGGGTGTTTTGAGGTTCTTTCTATCCATTGGTTGTGTGACTCGAAGCCTACATTGCTTGATAGAACTAGTATTGGAGGTTTATTTATAATGCCTCTTGTGATTGGAGCTATCTAGAGGTTGTAAGTAAGAAATGACGAGCTTTGAGTTATCAATGCAGGGAGTTCTATCTATGAAATTTTTCTCCTAGAGGTGAAGTATCTCCTGAAGGAGCAAAGCGATACATCTCTTGTCCTCCTACTGTATGAAAATATTTAAGGAGCTATTACAGTCTCTAAACAAGTAGTGATATCTAAAACTAATTTCATAGAATACAAGATGTCTAATGGTGAAATTTTCTAGTTTAGGTTCCTCGAACATAGGATCATTTTCACAATTTTGAAACTAACCATTAGTCTCTGAACAATGATAGAACCTGCATCTAACATAGACTCATTTTCAAAATTTTGGATAGATCTTGTACTAGAACCTACACTAGTCTTTTCAGCAGTTGAAACTAACCTCTACTAGTATTTCCAGCTTCTGAAACTGATCTTTCCTCTAACATAGGCTCATTTTCACAATTTTGGGTAGAACTTGCACTAGTCTTTTCAGCAATTGAAACTAACCTGTACTAGTATTTCCAGCTTTTGAAACTGATCTTTCCTCTAACATAGGCTCATTTTCATAACTTTGGATAGAACCTGCATCTAACATAGACTCATTTTCAAAATTTTGGATAGAGCTTGTACTAGAACCTGCACTAGTATTTTTAGGAGTTGAAACTAATCTTTTCTCTGCTTTATGATCAGTAACTCCAAAGCTGTCACCATCACCATTAAGGGTGAAAGTATTTACATACGTTTGATGAAGAGAACTAATATCCAACAACAAAAGAAGAAAAAAATCACCCTTGGCCTCTGAAGGAACCAAAAATGTGCTTCCCTCTGAAGTACTCTGAAATAATTGCACCTTTGGGATAGAATCATTATTAGATAGTCCATTAATATTCATTTAAAAATATTGACTACTTGCTATTATGAGACATCCATGAACTTGATATTTCCTTTAACAGTCCATTGCATTTATCAGTCTCAATAAGGAGCAAATTCGCTAAATTGTGAGGTTTATTTATAATGCCTTTTGTGATTGGAGCTATCTAGAGGTTGTTTGGAGTTAGGTGCAGAAGAAAACATTCGCTACCTTATAACCCAAACAACATTTTTCTTTGATGCATGGAAACTCATAAACCAAAGTTTTGATAAACCATCATGCAATAAAAACCCTAGAATCCATCATAAACCATCATCATCTTGAAGCCATTTTTTTGACAATTCTTCAAGCTTGGGTCGTTGAAAGTTGCTGAGACAAGATGTGCCTCAAAATTCCTCCTATTGCATCGCTTTGTATTGGTGAAAGTTTCATTATTGTCTATGGTGATTGAGATTTAGTATTTTTGGAGACAGTAAAATTCAGAGAGGAGTGTTGTGTAGATTGGTGATTGATGGGAAGTGGTGGATCAAGATTAACTTCTGCTGAAATTCACAACACCAACATTTGAGCTTCTTTGAATGCAGACACTGCAAGCCTTTTTGGGGAGAGATTTGTGATGGCAGGGATACCATTGATGAGAAATATATGGAAACCATTTGACAGGAGGGTTCCTATGCTTTTATTTTTTGATGTAGATTTTGTAGAGGTTGTAATGAGAATCATTGATATAGATTTTGCGTTGTGATGACAATCATTTTTGACATGTGGAACCAATTCAACACCCCCTTGGACACTTTATCCCATGCTTTGAATCCTAGATTTATGTGACGATGACCTCATTGCTTGAAGCAATGGGAAGAGGAAGGCCCCACATGGATGGGGTTGGTTGCTGTAGTGAAGAAAGCCTTCAAGAGATCATCTGGGGGAATTTTTTTGTAAAATTTGTTGGAGGAAATTGGAATGGACAAATTTTCAGACATCACCCTTGGACACTTTGTATATCTATACACTAGTTTTGGGATGTAATATTTACTGTATTGTTTCCCTAGTTATCTCTTTTAGTTCATTTTGAACCATTCGACATAATATTCTTATTAATATATTTATATTAATTTAGAAAGATTTCTTTATTGGGCTAAATTGTTTTAAAAAATATTTCACATTTAGCTTTTATGATTTTTTATTTTCTATGTCCTATTTTTCTAGCAGAAAAACTCAGAAGTTCTATGATGTTACAAATCCTTCATAGCAACACTGGGGACTTTGTTTACCTCCACCAGTGGCAGAGGTTTCCTTGCTTGGATCAGCTTCTTCAAGTAAATTGAGCAAATCACTAGCTCCTATAAGTGACTTTAGGATTTTAGTATATTGTACTTCCGTCCAATTATCTTTAGCATTTGTTATTGATATCTGTGCAAACATCCTTTTCTATGTTTTCATATTAGATTATTTAATAGCTTCTAATTCAGTCCTAAATAATCATTAGTATAGAAGCTAATGCGTATTTTCTTTAGACAGCTTACGTTTTACTTCAGTGATTGTTTCTAGATTCTTTATACATGGCTTCATTTTCATTTCCTAATAATATATACCTGTTCATATGTCCATGTGAAACTAGAACATGGGAGGTAATGCTGAGACTTCCCTTTCCAGTGGAGCTGCTGGAAGATCAGTTGTATTGCCAGCTAGTGCATCTTGGTATGAAAAATGTTTCCTGTAATGGAATATTTGTTTAGTTTTTCAGCACCCCCCTGGATTGGTGCAAAGTAACATTACACATTAATTTTAGTGAACATAAGCTTCCATATGATTTAGGAGTTTGTGGTGGAATATTACATATCTTACTGAATATTGAGACATTAATGGTTGTTGCAGGAACTCCCATGTTGCACAGGAAAAATCATTTAGTATGAGGATCCCAGCTGTTTAGGGCTCCTCTAATCCTAAAACAAGTTCAATGCACTCACTTTCAGTGTCTCCAACATTAAATCTCCCTACCTTGGTGGTGGAAGCTACGGCATCAGGGTTGAGTTTTGATCATGGAAAGCTGTTGGTCAATAAGGGTGGGTAGTCATCAATGTTTATATCTAAAAAAAATATTGATGCCAAACCTAATGCAATGAGTGGAATAGATATAAAATTAAATTCACGTGTAAATACCACTGGGGAAGCTTTCCATGGAAAGAATGCCAGTTTAGTTGATCTTACTATGAAATGTAGGAGTCATGAAGGTTTTAAAATTCTATTGAAGAATTTGTCCTCTGACACACACAAGGGTTCATCTGAGCTGGGCAGTGGGCACATTGCAACAACAAGAAGTGAAAGAACAGATGCAGCTTCAGTTTCATCTGGTATTGTCTGTGTTGGACTTTCTAAAGATAGCTTTCCAATCTTTGTCCCTCAAAGCAAATCTATTGTTCAAAGCAACAATGAAGTGAATTTTGTTTCTCTAAATAAAAGCAGTAGACTGCTTTCAAGAAACCATGTTGAGAATTGTCTACAAAGGTCTCCATTTGATGATAGGTATCAAAACAATTATGAAGAACACTTTGCAGAACCATATGGTGAAGGTTGCTCTAAAGCTATTTCTTCAGAAGTAGAGGTTCCTCCCTTTATGGAAAAAGTCCAATTTTCAGTGGATGATTATAGTTCTAAAGATTGTTCTCTTCATCAAAAGTATGTAAATACTTGCACCCTTAATGGTGACAGTGACAACTTTGGAGTTATTGATCATAAAGCAAATGAAAGATTAGTTTCAACTGCTGAAAATACTAGTGCATGTTCTATCCAAAATTGTGAAAATAAGCCTATGTTAGAGGAAAGATCAGTTTCAGAAGCTGGAAATACTAGTACAAGCTCTATCCAAAATTTTGAAACTAAGTCTATGTTAGATGCAACCGATAGAAGCACAAGTATTAGTTTTCAAATTATCAAGAAAGTATAAATTGCTAGAGATTCTAATACCAGTTCTGGAAAGCTAGAATGCTTGGAGAATCTGGTGTGTAATATCCTTCGAGAAGTATATATGAATGGCTCAGATGTTGGAGAAAACAATATAATTTCAAACATATTGTCTTTGAATTTTGATTCAGATGATAGTGTATTAAATGGTCCTCACAATTTAGCAAATTTCCTCCTTGTTGAGACTGATAAATGCAATGGGTTGTCAAAGGAAATATCAAGTTCATGGAAGTATCATAATATCAAGTAGTCAAGATTTTTATTTGCAAGGTCAGAATGTTCTATCGAAAGATCAAGCCATTATTCCACTCCCAATTTGGCATCGTCTAGGAAATTGCGAAGGGAGTGGGAAAATGGACAAGATGTTTTGGAAAGCACAAATGGACATGAACTATTGAATATTAATGGACTATCTAATAATGCTTCTGGTCCAAAGGTCCAAGGATTTCAGAGTACTTCAGAGGGAAGCACATTTTTGGTTCCTTCAGAGGCCAAGGGTGAGTTTTTTCTTTTTTTATTGTTGGATATTACTAATTTTATTTTAATAATTGTTTTTTTCCTTTTGCTAATATGGCATTTACAGCTTTTGTTTCCTTTTATCCATCCATTTTAATCCTTTGTAATTTTCCAAGTTTGTTATCTATGGATATAGAGTCTAGACTTATTTTTATGGATCTAAATACAAGAGATAACCATTTTAGATGAGCCTATCTTTTAAGATCTAACACTACATAGGGGATGTCCCTAAGTTTAACTGGGACATTACCAATGTCGTGTAGGATTGTCAGATATCCTTAGGCCATCTTGGGGACTTCCTAGCATCACTCTCCAAAATCGGTGCCTAAGGGAAAATAAATATAAGGCCTTAGCGCTATATTCACTCACCAACACATTACCTCTTACTTGTTAGAATAATCAACCCTTAGTATTTACCCACTTAGACATTATTTAATTTATTTTGTCGTATTTGCCTAGTCCATGAGTCCCACCATGTGCAAGTTGCTAATTGCCTATCCATAGAGGTCAAAATTGCCATTATTGACTCATGGAGCGCTTGGGAAAGCCTTGGGAATCAAATATGCTTTATTCCTGGCCTCCTAGGTGCCCTTCTGCTTTTTCTGCTTTATTGCCTGCTTTTTCAGTGTTTTAAGGCACATAGGAAAGCAAGACTAGGTGAGGTGAATCAGCTTTGTTGCCTCTTCCTCCTCCACTCTTTCCTCCATGCAAAAGCATGTATGAGCTGCCATTTGACCACTCTTTATCTTTCCCATGCGCCCTTGCTAATTCGTGGGGTCCTTGATAGATTTGGGATCAGCTTTTTACACCTATGGGGGATTTGCCTATTTTGGGTAAGCATGCTTTATGCTAGATTTGGATGCTTCCTTATGCATTCAATTTCCTCATGTTTTCTATATATTTAGCAGCCTATGTTATTACAGGGTTGGCTATTGTACACTCAGTTAATATAATTTTGTGTTACAGCTCCATATTCAGTCTCCATTGTTGATAATTTTGCATGATCAATTGTTAATTGTTGTGGGTGAAATTAATCTACTGCAGGCCTGAATTTCTACATGGTATCAGAGCCATTATAGGTTGTTACTCTCCTCCAAAAATTGTTTTGCAGGTTCGACATCAAGACTGGGAGCCTTCTACTGACAGCCGGGGCAGATTTTCTAAAGCTATGGATTCACAGAAAACTATCCTCACTCCCTTCAACTATTTTGAATGGAAAGCAGAGATGGAGATCTTGTTGAGAGCGAAATGCCTCTATAGGGTGACTATGGCTATAGAAGCAGATCCCAATGCTACTGCAGAGAAGATCAAATGGCATAATCGGAGAGATGAGGCCTATGGCCTCCTATGTCTCAGTATTTCCCGAGACCTCCTTTTCCATCTCGAT
>LPNX010269995.1:468761-554919 GCA_001517045.1 Pseudotsuga menziesii
AACACTCTTTAGATTTCCCATGTGCCCTTGCTAATTCGTGGGGTCCTTGATAGATTTGGGATAAGCTTTTTACACCTATGGGGGATTTGCCTATTTTGGGTAAGCCTGCTTTATGCTAGATTTGGATGCTTCCTTATGCATTCAATTTTCTCATGTATTATATATATTCAGCAGCCTATTTTATTACAGGGTTGGCTATTCTACACTCAGTTAATATAATTTTGTGTTACAACTCCATATTCAGTCTCCATTGTTGATAATTTTACATGATCAATTGTTAATTGTTGTGGGTGAAATTAATCTACTGCAGGCCTGAATTTCTACATTACTAAGAGACTCTTCAATCTCTAATTCAGCCAAGATTTAGATTTTTTTTCTTTAAATTATCTAGGTTAGACCCTCTCTTACTCTTACTGTTTGCTCTGCCCTTCCTCTATCCTCCCGCAGAAACATACCCTATGTTATAATGCTATACTAATGGTAGGTTTTGAACAATTATTCATGAACCTTGAACTTTGTACTTGTAAATATAACCCCACACCAAAAATTTTGTAGTTTGATCATAATAAAATAGGCTTCAAAATAAGAGAAGAAACCTTTTGCAGTT
Organism: Pseudotsuga menziesii; assembly: GCA_001517045.1. Lineage (NCBI taxonomy): Eukaryota > Viridiplantae > Streptophyta > Pinopsida > Pinales > Pinaceae > Pseudotsuga > Pseudotsuga menziesii. Next base: position 469,369 of record LPNX010269995.1, read on the forward strand.
TGATCACAACCATAGACCTGCTTATTATGGAACCTTCTCAAATAAAAGCGAATATACTTTGCATAATTTTAAGTTTATTAATTATCAAAGCAATAGGTTGTGTTTTAATTTTGATAGCCCATGATGAGGAACATCTGAAACACCTTGAATCTCATGGAATCTTAATATTGCAGTAGACAAGAGGGAAAGTTTTGTTTTTGACTCTTTGTTTTTGTTGCAGTGATGGCATTGGACTTCGAAATCCTTTCAGGAAGGACTCTTCTTTGGACTATGAGAATGATAGTGATGAAGAATGGGAAGAGGTACTCTTCACTAAATCTCTTTGGTAAGAGTATTTGTAGTATTTTTATTATCTTTAGTTACTAAGAAAATTGTACATAGCTCTCAGGAATTAGTTTATCATAAATACTAGTTACTGGTAAGCTGTAATAGTAATAATTATGTAGTTTGTAGGTTGATATCTATCATAAATTTGTTTGAATATCATCATTGTCAAGCAATAACAACTTCTTAAAGGGTGCTATCTCAATGGTAGAGCACCTACCTAATTATAGGTGGGAGTTTGGTGGTTCGATTCTTCCATGCCCTATCATAAATTTGTGACTACAAAAACGACTAAATTCACATATATACGACTATTAGTAGCTAATTTCCCTTATCTTAGTCGTATTTAGATTAGTCATTAATATGTTAACATCTAGTAGTTTATTTAGTCATATATTTGGTCATTAATGGTTGCAATCAGTGACTAAATCAGTGGCTAAATTAGTGACTAAATCAATGACTAACTCAGTGACTAAATCAATGACTAAATCATTAACTATCAATGACTAAAACAATGACTAAATCAATGAATAAATCATTGACTATCAATGACTAAAGCATTGTATATCAATGACTAAATCAATGATTACTAAGTCAAGATATTAATTACTAGTGAAATACAATAAGCTATAAGATAGTGGAAATTTGCTACTATTAGTCACCGACTCAAAAATAGTCGTTTATAGCCTAATTTTAGTCATTTTTTTAGTCATTCATTTCTCATTTTCTACTAGTGAATAGTCATGTTAGTTATGGCATTCCTGATATCCTTGAACATGATCCAACACATCATGCCAAATCAGAATTTGAACCTATCACTATGCCTGGGGGCACTCCTATTCCTTTCCGTGCAGAGAGATTTGGGAGCACTAGTAACATTGCACTTTCCATCCCAGCAGTGGAAGCCACCTCACATGTTCGTACTAGACCTAGTGTTAGTAGACATACGCGGATACTAGAACCGATACAAGTGACCATAGGGAATACCACTTATATCCCTTCACATGTCCCTTTGTCCTCTATTCCTACTCGTTCGAATGCATTTTTGACAACCCTTCCTCCCCCTCATTCACGTGGTCCTTCGGGTAGGAATGTTGCTACTAGTCCTGTTTGTACTGCGACTACTCATACAATAGTATCTCAGATTCAATTATCTCCTGTTGTCTTGGAAGGTCATATTCCTATTTTTGGATCGTCTTATGGTCCATCACATGGAGTTCCCCATATCCCTACTTATGGAGCTTCTCATGGGATATCCCATGGGACATCTTATGGAGCTTCTCATGGAATATCTTATGGACTGCAGTATGGACAGAGCTATCAACCTTATGGGTATGGGTATCAACAACCCGCTTACTCCTCTAATTATGGCTTTGTAGCACCGCATAGTCAAGGTACACCACATCATTATGTTTCCATGTATCCCGACACGGGTCAAACAGGAGGAGGATATTATGGCCAAGGCCATGGTATTTACAGTAGTCAACCTTATATGAACCAAAACTATCAGGGAGCGTGGCATAGACCAGCTCAACCTAGGCTCCCTTTCCTCACAATGTTAAATTTACTTGACTTATCAAGACTGATGAACGATTCGGTATCTCATGACCCAGCTTGGCCGGCTGACCCTAACAATATTCCCTCATACATTCCCAAATTTGAGGGAAACTAGGAGAAGATACTAGTGAACATGTCACTACCTTTCACCTTTGGTGCTCTTCCAACTCCTTACTCAATGACTCAATATTATTAAGGCTATTTCAGTGCACCCTCACCGGGCCTGCAGCGAAATGGTACATAGAGTTACTGAGGGGGACATTCATTTTGTTCGATGACCTTGCTATGAATTTCCTTAATCAATTCCAGCTACCAGTGTGTTACGACATTGGTACAGAAATCCTGTCGACATTTCGGTAGGACAAAGCCACACATATCTTGGACCATATCCAAGAGTGGCATATAAGGAAGAGTTTGATTAAAGCTTTCATACCACCAGATTTTCTCCTTGAGTGGTTCCTTAAATCATTGCTACCTTACATCACGAAGGATGTTTCTACATCTGGAGTCCAGAACGAGGAACAAGCAATTTTTAGGGCACGAGAATTGGATTTGATTTATGCTCAATACGGACTATTATATGAGATCATACCTAATGCTCTGCATTCTAGTTTCAATCCCAAGATCAAGCCTAGACCACATGCCGATGGCATTGTGGGTTGTACAAGTACCAAATATACGGATTCAGTTGTGAAACAAGTGAGTCAATTTTCTATTAATAAATCCACGTTGGGACAAGATACGACTTCATCTCAACCCACCCAAATGGTGAGCGTACTTTATGTGTAATCGTTGGACCTGAAGGGAAACCAATATCCTGGAAAGAATAAGAAAAAGGATAAAAAAAATCGTAAGGGTGGGAACAAGAACGAACATAATGCTGGGGGGGACAAGTAGTCTAAACTTAAGGTTAAGTTTTCTTGAAAATTGTGTAAGGATTACCACCTCACTCACTTGTGCCCTTGTATGGAGGACGCCTCAAGTTTCATAGCACAGGGCCCAGCTGTGCTGACCAATCCTTTACCCCATAATCAAAATATGAGCTTGAGGACCCATGATCCTCATTCTACGTCGAGTGGAGATCAAAATCCATCGAAAACCAGTACTGTTCATGGGTGCATCAACATGGTGCATGCTACTAAGGTTGTGACTTTTGCAAAAGACTATGGTTTGTCACAACCAGACCTTCGGAAGGAACCTCCTCCAACCGAGAGTCCTTTGCATATTGAAAATCCAATGGATAAACCTGAGATTGCACCTCACATTCCTAAGGGAGTCCTAAATCATTCGAGCCATAATCCTAATGCTTGAGCCACCTAGAACTATTATGTTGTCAAGGATTTGGGTCAAACTCCTTGTGTGATGTTTGCGCTTGACGTACTTCAGAGTTGTTCGTCGCAAAGGAAAGCTTTTATTTTTGCTCTTGGGGTGAAGGATGATAAATCTTCTTCCGTCATCAAATTTGAAACCATGGGACTCCAGCCTCGCTTTCCTTACTATGTCTCTCTCTTGATTCATGTAAAATTTCTTAACAGGACCGTCAAACACATTGTGATTGATGAAGGCAATGCTGCTTCCGTTGTCATGTTGGAAGGGTTTGGGTTCTCCCAAGTTGTATAAATACGCTACCATGTTGACTACCTTTGATGGTAGATCGTTTCGGTTGCATGAAACTCTTCCTTCTCTTAAGGTCCATTTGGGAGGGAAGACCGTCGTGATCGAGGTTGAGGTGGTTGATGCGCCCCTTGATTACAATATTTTACTGGGTCAGAATTTGATGTATAGTATGCAAGATGTAGCCTCTTCTCTATTTTCAGTTGTATGCTTTCCATTTAATGGGAATATTGTTACGATTGATCAGACATCATTAAAAAATCTTAGTGTTAAGGCATTGTCGGGAGCTTCTATCTCGATTATCGACCATTCTTAGTCGGCAACTTGGAGTGTGGGTGTAGGTATGTATCCATCCCTTATGGGGACATTTAGTTGTCCTACACCTATCCTTATGATCGGATCTAGTTTCGATGGGGCTTCATCTTCATTGAATTTGGTGTCTTTTCACACTACCCATATGGAATATCCTTGGATTCTTCCTACACCGAGTTCTTCGAACGGACCTATCGAAATGGATGTGTCATTACCTGCAGTAATGATAGCATATCAAGCGAATATTGATTGTGTTACAGAGCCTAGTGCTTCCTCTTTGTGGACGGAGGAGGAGGACCTGTATGTGCTACCTGCATGGACAGTTGAGTCCTCTCATGCACATGGTTTCCTTGATAGTGTTTTTCCATCAGATGAAGCTATTATTGAGGCCATATCTGGGGTTGAGCCACCTTGGGAATAGTTACATCATAGATCTTATTTTCTTCCCGAGCTTAACCATTTGGAGCGAGAGGACTTTAGGGAGATTCTTAACGAGAAAATTGGTATCCTCGTGGTTCCATTAAGCTCTCCTGGTCAGATGGCTGATGGGAACATGGAGAATATATCACCTACTATTCCTATCAATATCTCTCGCGATCCTGGAAAGATTGAGAATGTCTATATTGGGGCAGAATGTTCCCATGCTGAGATTCAAGCGTATACCGAGTTGTTTAAAGAGTTTTGTGACATATTTGCTTGTTCATATGAGGAAATGCTAAGTATCGACCCTTGTATTGTCGAACATGAAATTAAGACCTATCTAAATGCGAAGCCTGTTCAAAAACGTTTGCATGCAGTTAATCCTAGAAAAGCACCTGCGATTAAGGCTGAGATAGAAAAGATTTTAAAATTCGGTTTTATCTATCCCGTTCCCTTGATGGAGTGGGTTTCAAACCCCGTTCCGGTTGATAAGAAACAAGGAGCGATCCATATATGCATTGATTTACATGATTTAAATAATGCTTGTCCTAAGGATAATTTTTCCACACCATTTATTGATCAAATTTTTGATGACTGTGTGGGAAGTGAGGTATTTTCCTTCATGGATGGCTTTTCCGGATATAATCAGATTCAAATCAAACCCGAGGATCAACACAAAACTGCATTTATTTTTCCTTGGGGTACGTTTGCATATTGAAAGATGCCTTTTGGCCTTAAAAATGCCGAAGCCACATTTCAGCTGGCTATGACCTTGATTTTTCACGATCTCAAATCAATTAATGCAGTATTTCTGGATGACCTTGCTCCTCATTCTCAGCTGAGAGTGTGTCATTCCTACCATTTGAGATTAGTATTCGAAAGATGTCACCATTACCAAGTTAGTTTAAATCCTCATAAGTGCATCTTGTGCATGAGGTCTGGTTGCGTGCTAGGGTTCATTGTTTCTAAAGAGGGTATAAGAGACGATCCCTTAAAGGTTGAGGCAGTACTTCAATTGTCTCCCCCAAGAAGTATTAAACATCTTCAATGTTTGCAAGGCATGGAAAATTTATTATGGAGATTCATGGTTAACTTTGCCAATTTTACTAAAGGCTTTATGCGTCTTTTATAGAAGGACACTACCTTTTGTTGGGATGAGCAAGCCCAGGAGTCCTTTGATTCTCTTAAGCGAGCCTTAGCATCAGCCCTCATGCTTAGTCCACCTGACTATATCCATGACCTTTTGATTTATGTGGTCGCATCCATGGAGACGATTGGTGTCATTTTGGTTAAGGAAGATGAGGAGCTCCATGAGCATGTCATATATTATTTGAGACAAAACCTTATAGATGTGGAAATCCGTTATTCCCATGTGGAGAAACTTCCCTTAGCTACCATTCATGAGGTTCAGATATTGAGACACTACATTCTCCTTTGCTAGACCTTGGTGGTAGCTCATTTCAATCCATTTCAGTTCATCCTCCCTAGAAGGATGATCGAGGGAAGGTATAATAAATGGATTGTTATTTTGCAAGAATTCGATCTCGAGTTTGTTTCAAAGAAATTGAAGAAATCATTAATTTTTGTGGAGCTCATTTCTGATTTCCCAAGGGAGGAGGAGAAGGAGGTTTGTGAGGATACGTTTGTCGATGAGCATATTTTCCTTATCTCAACTTTGGATCCATGCTATGGGGATATCATCATATATTTACAAACATTGAAGGTCCCTACTCACCTGTCACAGGATGAGCGACGATGATTACGTCACGTATCTAAGAACTACCTTATAGTGGATAATACTTTGTACCGCGGTGGGGTAGATTCTATTTTACATCATTGTTCAACCCATGAAGAGGCTGAGGTTTTGCTGAATGATTTCCATGGAGGGGCGCGTGGTGGTCATTTATTTGGGCTTTCTACAGCCCAAAAAATATTGAGAGCGGGATATTTTTGGCTGTCGATCTTTAAAGATTGTTTTAATGTGGTTAAGAAGTGTCACCCCTGCCAAGTGTTTGTACGTAATATACACTCACATATTTCCCCGTTACATCCGATTATCACGGTCGGTCCCTTAACCAAGTGGGGGCTTGACTTCATGGATTGCAACCCAGCTTCGACTGGGGGGCATCATCATATTATAGTGGCTGTTGATTATTTCACGAAATGTGTTGAGGCTATGCCCACAATAAAATCCCATAGTGATACAGCCGTGCATTTTGTATTCAACCAAATTATTACTCGGTTCAGTATTCTGAAAGAGCTTATCAATGACCATGGTAGGCACTTCCAAAATCGAATGATGGAAGAGTTTGCCTTGAAGCTAAGGTATAAAAAGGAGCACTCCTCTTCTTATTACCCTCAGGCGAATGGACAGGTTGAAGCAGTGAACAAATCACTTAAGTCCATTCTCCAACGAACCATCACACAAATAAAAATGAATTGGCATATCATGCTATATCCTTCTTTGTGGGCCTATAGGATTGCGATTAAGAATCCCACTAGTTTTTCTCCATATCAGCTCGTACATGGAGTGGGGTCTGTCTTTCTAGTTGAATGTGAAATCCCTTCATTGAAGCTAGCCATAGAGCTTTTACCAGACACTTTCGCATTGGAGGAACATTTGGTCCACTTAGAGCAGCTTGATGAGTAGCGCTGAGATGCCTTCGTGGCTCTAGAAGTAAATAAGTGTTGCGTTAAGGTCCAATATGATAAGTCTATCATTCCGAGGAGGTTTAGTGAAGGATATTTGGTCCTTTTGTGGGATCAAGCTAAAGAACCCTTGGGGGCAAGGAAGTTTAATCCCATGTGGGATGCTCTTTACGTGGTCAAACGTGTGTTAGAGAACGGTGCCTATGAGTTGGTAGATTATGAAGGGACAACCTTGGCGGAGCCTAGAAATGGGCTCTATCTTAAAAAATACTATGCATGATCTTCAGCCAAGGCTGATTATTATATATTATTGTACAGATTTTTGCATAGTTAGGTTTTCTTATGGTGCTTGGGTTTGTTGATTATATTTCATTTCTTATGGTAGATTTCAATGGAGTCTTCCACTTACATAGGATTTGTTGATGGTGCTAGCCACCACACTCAACACTCAGCCTCTGCTGCTTAGGTGATTTATACTCCTACGGGTCAGGTATTGTCTTCATGAGGTGTATGTTTATGGCCTTCTTCGAACAATGTTGCTGAGTATAGTTCCATTATCGAGCTATTACAGGATGCCATTTCACATGGTGTTCTCTCTCTTGAGGTACATCTTGATTCACAGTTAGTAGTGTCACAGTTTAATGGCTTGTATCGTATTAGGGATCCGACATTATCGCAAATATTCTTATGTGTGAGAATGTTAGAACGACAATTTGAAAACATAACATACATACATGTTCCAAGGATTTTTAATGAAGTTGCTGACTCATATGCTAACTATGTGTTAGATTGAAATTTGTTTCACAGACCATAAGCACATCACAAGCATACATTTTTACACACATGTAAATAAATAAAATCGATCATCATAAAAAATTTCATTAAACATCCAAAATGTGACATCATAATACATAAGTGTCATAATACAAAAATGGGGCTTCCGAGCCACCAAAATATAATACACGGTAGTACAAAAATGAATCACTCTCGAGTCTCTAAGCCTGTGGAGGAGGAGGGGGGTTATGATCATGGTAGCACACCATGGCTTTAGCTAGTCGTCGGAATAACCGAACCCATGCTCATGATACACCAACCACCTGACACTACATAGCCTCAGGAAAGTCCTCGACTTGCGCCATTGGTACCTAGTGTGTCAATTGTACAAATTTTGTGTGGATTCTTTGGAGCATCTGCTCTACATCCACACCCATGATATCATCTCCTCTTCCCCTCCATCTATGATAAGGGAAGCCATCAGGCCACCATGGTCCAACATCTGCATACATATGACAGGTTGTCACTACGTGTCGTCACACCAAAACATATCTTTTGAGTCTATATATCAAAAAACACACAAAAAAATTAATAATTCAAAAAAATTAAAAAGAGAGTTTGGGAGTTGTTACCAATATCACCGTATGTTGCTCCTGGTGGCAGGAGCATGTTGGGATCTCCCTAAAAATCTATCCCCACAACAATATGCAGCCACCACCATGGAAAGAAGTCAGCTGGGTAGGGATTAGACACCCTACCTTCACCTAGTCTACGCATAGCATCCTCCCAACTTCATTGGGCCATATATCGAACCTCGTGAGGAGGAAATTCAACTCTAGGGCTTATCCCCAGAACACGCTCAAAGAAGAATGTGCTCATTATACTGCTGAAACCAAAGTTTCGTACCCTGCCCATCTTGCAGTCACTGAGTTTCTGCTTCATGTTACTCAATAGCATAGTCCTCCAGCTGTACACTGTAGGTCTCATCACTCAACTACATAGAACATCAATGGTCGCGAGGCCTAGTGGAGTGATGCTAGCCCAGCTATCCTACCGAGTGCCAATAGTATGGCCTTCAGTCCTAGCCCCTGGATGGAGTTTGTTGGGATTTGACTTCCAACCTATTCCATGTCTGAAAAATACAATACTGCAATGTACTCATCAATGGAAATAGCGTAGGTTCACCACCTCTCCCCGTTGGGACAATCCAGTAATGAAATATATGTCCTCCACCTCTATAGTGAGGGACATCCCGTCGATATGAAAATACTCTGAGTCTGGATCCTAGTAGTCTACTAGCATCTACAGGAGTCTTGGTTTGGCCCTCAGGTTGTTAAGAAACCAAAACTTGTATAGCCCACATGCATGTAGAGCTTGTTGAGCCATCAAATCACCCCGAACAGCCTCTTATACATCTCCATGTTCCCTCTCCCTCCATTCTAGAACCATCCTACACATTAAAAATAATTTTTGGTCAATATATACCTTAAAAAACCATGTGTGCGGCCGCATATGCGACTTTTTGAAAAACATCCGTGTATGTACGCGGGTTTGGGAGGTTTTTCCCCATATAGCCAACCCTATACACGGAAAAAGCCCTGATTTCCATGTGGGCCAAAACGACCAATTTATATTGGCCTAAAAGTAAAATTTGACCATATAAATTGAAAAAATTTGCATGAAAATGGAAGAGGAGGACATGAGAAGTTACCTGGAACAAACGGTGTCGAATTTTGCCGGATGAAGCTCGTGAAATTCGTGTTTAAAGTTCTGAGCTCAAATGGGTAAAAATTTCAAATGATATGTAATTTTTGATTTTTTTACTATTTATAGAAAAATTTTGAAATTGTTGAAATTTTTTACCGCCTTTCTATAGTTTTGAACCGTTTCTAACCATTTTGGACTAATCTGATGATGTAGGAGACCGTTTTGAGCATCGTTTCGACCATTGATTTGACCTGTTCATGCCTCTTTCAGGTATTATGTCTAAACTGGCATATAGGTTAGATTTCACATACATGTGCATTTTGCATGACCTTATGACCATTTAATTATAACCTTAGGTACGAACCCATTCTATCTTGTCACAGAACCTTCTTGCAATTTTAGAAGTGACATGGTGTGAATGGTAGAGCTTGACCATACATGGGTGCCCTAGTTAGCTCTTTTTTTGCATTTGGTGCCCATGCCAACATTTTTCCCTTTAGGGTGTGGGAGTCCTTTGTATAGTATCACCATGTCTTTGCACAAGACCCTTATACTCCTCTTTATCTTTTTGCTGGCCATTGTTCCTAGGGCTCTTTTATGTCAAGTTGTAATTGCATTATCATGAGTTTTTCCTGCCTCATTGAGCCTTATGCCGGCTTCCCTGACTTTCATCATCAGCCATATAGCCCGAGCTTGTCTCATGTCTAGACATGCAGAGCCATTTTATATATCCTTTGCAGCTTGATTTCCCATTTTTTACTAGGAGGGGACTTTCCCCCGAGTGTCATTATCTTACACATGTGTCCTTGCATTGAGCATAGGTATGTTCCACTACTTGGAACTAGTTTGTTTGCCCATTGACACTCGTCTCCTCCTATTTTGTAACTATAAATCACTTTTATTATTTTTCAAGCTTTTTAAAATATTTGAAAAAGTCCAAAAAAATCAAAAAACCAAAAATCCAAACAAGAAACGATGTTATCTTTGACAGCAGTCGAGTCGTGTCGCCTTTGAATAGAGCACTATATATCACATTCGTTGGTTGGGTTAATAGTTTGAATTTAGGAGCTATACTCATTTCTATGAGTTTATCTCCACTGATTGGTTAAGCTTCTAGTCCCTATGGAGCCTCTATCGATGCCTCCTGTGTCGCAGAGATGTCCCAGTTTTGTATATCAAGCCTATGCTACCTACATTCAGTCACCATTCACCTTTATGCTCTTGTTCGAAGGAAGTTGAAACCTGAGTCGTCCATTCCTCGGTTTTCTTGACTTTGCATGTCAGCCATTCCCGGTATTGATACTGGTTTTTGCACTTTATGATCGAGTCCATCCACATTATACAACCTTACTGAGTACCTAGTGTTGGATGATGAGGGATACACTAATGCCCTCCTTCCAACAGATTTCATCCCATCGACTTCAAATCATTTATTCTGGGATAGGAATCTAGATTCATTTTTGAGTGCCTTGAGACTTGCAGTCATCAATGGCAGGTTCTCTTTCCATCGACAGTTTTTGGAATACATCAATGTCCCATGATCAATGGATCCTTTCAAGTGTTTGACCTCAACACATTTATTCACACTTGTTAGTTTGCACTCTAGTACCCTGATTCCCATTTTCATTATCGGTGGGTGATCTCGTGTCTGTTAATGGTATACATCAATGACCAGTAATCAGATGATGGACTACTATGTTCAACCTTGACACCTCTATTCACATAGTAGGACATGTACTCATAGTGGATTGTGTAGAAAACCTTCCCGATTGGTGGCATTTCATATATGCTACCTCCTTGATCGCGCCAATGTTCATGAGATTTCAGCTCTCATGACTTGATTCCAGCGTATGTCAGATATTTCCAGCCATTATGGAGATCATGATCCTTTATATATCTTCATCATGGAGATTCTGATCTATCTATATTGTATGTGGTGATGACCACACATGTCATATTTTGTATCATGCCTATTCATGGCCATTGTACTCTTATGTATCCGGGACTGCTATATCTACTTACAGTTATGTGTAGAGTTTGATCATTGTATTATACTCTTGGATGGTTGGTTCTTCCACCTATTTCTTCATCAATCCATTTCTGGGATGGACTTATAATGTATTTTGGCCATCGTATCACCCCTCTAACCTCACACATTAGCGGACATCTGTTACAGCTAATTTTACCACACATGGTGGATCACACCTTTATGGCCTTCCCTATCCCTCTGTAGACTCTTTAGACCCCATGGACCAATTTTGTAGCTTTGATGTTTTCAAGATCATCCCTAAAAAAATGCAAGATTTTCTATACATGACTTTTAAACCTATTCTCGTGTATATACGTGGATTTGACCCTAAAACTCGTGTACATCGGGATGTGTGCAAAAGGCCAAATAGTTTTGGAGTTTTCCTTGATGTGGATTGGAGTAACCTATCTCTTGGCCTTCCATATGCCTTGAGATCACTCATATTTGACCTTCCATTACCCCATTGAAGCACTATATAAGGAACCCTTTGGATACATTGAAGAGGAGGAATAGAAGAGCAAGAAAACTATAGTCCATTGTTGCCGGAGCTTATACTTGAGTCTACATCCCTTTGTCCCTTGGAGCACTTTGTGCTCTTCCCAAGCTTTCCTTTGCTTGTAATATTTCTATCGAGAGATGGAGGATTGAAGTGGTGGAGGCGCAAGTGGAGGACTCAGTTTCTCCGATTCGCAGACATGCCGATAGATGTTGTCACTATTGTAATATCTGATTTATATTAATAGAGATATATTTTTCTGTCCAATAATGTGTATTTAAATGAGTATTGAATCCATGGATTCTTTTAAATTCTTATATGTTATTGATTATATATGCTAGAGTAGGTCTAACACAATTATATAACATGCTTGTCTTGTTTGCTAAATGTTGAGAGAGCAAATTATGAATACAAGCGAGAGTGGAAAAGCTCAACGGGGATCTACATCAAACGTCCGGAATAAGGTATGTGTCGAGATCCTTTAGTGTTAGATATTTGTTTCTCTTGCATATGGGAAAGGATTGATTTCTGCGGTTACTCTATCTATTGTGGCACCCCAAGCCATAGGAATTTTTCTCTGTAACAACAGTAATGTAATCTCGGCTTTGATAGTAATATAATGTTTTATTTACAAAATAAAAAATATCTATATTGTTAATGTTAATTTTTTTTGTTAATATTGTTAATCTTTTATTAATGTTATTATTTAAAATGTATTAGCTTTATTCAAAACATTATTATCCTTAATTTTAATACAAATATTATTATTAATTTTATTAATGTTTCTATAGTATAGTGTTATGATGGACTTCAACATATTGAAATGATTATGTTGTAATGTAATGAATGTTTATTAACAAATAAAATTTATAGTTTTTAAACTTTGTTAATATTAATATTAACTTTATTAATTTATTAATAAATAATACATGATAAAAATACAAATCAATACTTTAATAATATAAACATTAAAATGTCAATAAGATGTAAAGATTCACATTGAATTATTGTTTTAAAATATATTAATCATTTATCATGAACACAAAAGAAAAAAAATGGAGGGAAAAGAAACTATCTTTTTTTAAGCCTATTTTTGACATATCGCTTGATGGGTTCACCCAAATTTCGAGTTTGCAGAATCGTTGGATGCGTAATTAAATTCCGCATGCAATCCATACCCACACTGCATACTTCTGAGGTATCCATGACACGGATAAATGAAAATTCCAATAAAAATATATTTTGACATTAAAATACGTTTCTTTTATTGAAATTTTCATTTTTGGGTGTCGTGAGTACCTCATAAGTATGCACTGTGAGTATATGTTGGTTGCACAATTTAATTATGCATCTAACTGATAGGGAGATATGTCAAAAATACAATAAGAAAAAATAGTTTTTATTTTTCCCCTCCAAAATTTAGAACTTTTATTTTATTATTATAACTCTTATTTTATTGTTTCGCTTATGAGGCCCTTTTTAGACATCAAAACTCCCATAATGGATATCTTATGGGGAACTACAAGAACCAAGTTTATGCAGTTAGGTGATGTTTTCCAAGATCATGAAACTTTAGGGTCGGTGCAAGATAATGCTGGTCACTTATGACGCGTTCATTGCAATGGACTTCCGGAAAAACAGAAATATGAACGTCAAAAAACAATATTAGAGGTACCTACACAACTTTTTGGAATATCGTGTAAGAATATGAAACGTGGACAATAGGAATACCTTCCGGAATAGACAACTTTTATTTATGGAAACTAAGCATAAATCCCAAAAAATGAGTTTCTTCTAAGGTTGGTATGTTATAATTTTCCCAAAAAATAATGAATGTGTTTGCATTGGTTCACTCATTTGGTATGGAAATGGTGGAATTTTGTGAAAAAAATTATATAGAGTTGTAGATAATAGGTGTGTCTAGTGCAGTGTTATTTTTTCTTATGTATTTATGTTATATTTTTTATTTTTCAAATTAAAGAAGTTAGTGACGCCCTAAAATGACAAGGTCGAGCGTTGGTCCACCACATATCGGTCTTAACATAGTCAATGAACGATATTTTTTTTTTACGAATGTAGGTCTTTGTGTCTTCTTATGCGGGTTCTTTTCTGTTTTTTAAGTAGGTGAGGCAATCAAAAGTTATAGCCGAAGCAAATAGCCTACCTTTTGTGTTAGATTGACGTTAGTCCATTTAAAATTAAATAAAAAATAGAAAAAGATAATAGATTTAAATAAAAATTACATATTCAGAATCTATAGACAGAGTTACACAAGTGTGTGAATTTTCATTAACAGTGGACAAGCGTGGAATATGGAGAATCATGCACAAAATAGGAGAAGTGGTACAAAACAAGTTTTTATGTCATAAGACAGTCCAAACCACTTGGTAGGGAAATCCGAACCTAAAACCAAAGCAGCCAAGTCATCCACCAAGTTGGTTGGAAAAAAGGTGCCGCCAAAATTCTAAATTTAAATCATGCGCGCGCGTAGTTTAAAACATAACGTGCACACACTAGAAGCGTGATCGTGCTCTATGGGTGCGCACGCACTAAAAGCGGGTTCACTCTACTTTGTGCGCACACGTTAGGGACGTGTGCATGCATTTGTTAAGTAAACACTTTGTTTTGATTTTATTTTCAAGCATTTGCAATCGAATGATGATGAAGAATAATGATGAGGACGATGAGGATGATGATGACAATAATGATCAAATGAGGATGATGACTATGATGAGGAGGAGGAGGATGACAATGACGATGATGAGGATGATGACTATGATGAGGAGGAGGAGGATGCTGACAATGATGATGACTATGATGATGATGATCATGATTATGAGCAATGATGGTGATGATGATGAGGATGAGGATGAGGATCACGATGACTACGAGTATGATGACGATGATTATGATGGTGATGATTATGATGATGATGATGATGAGGATGATGAAATTGATGAAATTGATGATGACGATCATGATGAGGAGGAGGATGATAATGACTATGATGTTGATGCTGATGAGGATGATGATCACAATGACTATTACTATGATGACAGTGATTATGATGATGATGATAATGATTGCAATGACGAGGATGATGATGTTGATAAGGAAGATGATGATGATGATGACTATGAAGATGAGTATGAGGATGAACAATGATGGTGATGATGACGAAGATGATGGCGAGGATAATGACGATGCTCACGATGATGAGGAACAATGATAATGCATATGATGATGATGATGATGATGATGATGATTGTTATGATGATGATAAGGATGATTTCAATGACGATGAGGAGGAGGATGAGGATGATGATGACAATGACAATGATGATGAACAATGATGGTGATGATGATGATGATGACAATGAGGACGTGGATGATGATGAGGAACAATGATGATGATGATGATAGGTTTAGTTGAAACTTTGCTTTGATTTTATTTCCAAGCATTTGCAATGGAACGATGATGATGAACAATAATGAGGAGGAGGAGGAGGAGAAGGAGGAGGATGATGACAATGATGATGATGAGGATGATGACGATGACGATAATGAGGAGGAGGATGATGATGACGACGATGATGATGATGAACAATGATGGTGATGGTGATGATGAGGATGAGGATGATGATGATGATGATGTTGATCATGATGACGATGGCGATGATGAACAATGTTGGTGATGATGAGGAGGAGGAGGAGGAGGAGGAGGAGGATGATGGCAATGATGATGATTAGGATGATAACTATGATGATGAAGAGGATGAGGATGATGATGATGACAATGATGATGATGATGACGATGACAATGATGATGAAAAATGATGGTGATTATGATGATGATGACGACGACGATGATGAGGATGAGGATGAGGATGAGGATGAGGATGATGAAGATGATGATGAAGAGGAGGAGGAGGAGGAGGAGGATGATGACGATGATTACAATGATGATGATGATGATTATGATGATTAGGATGATGATGTTGATGGCGACGATGATGATGATGGGGAGCATGATAATGACTATGGTGATGAAAAATGATGGTGATGATGATGATGATGATGATGATGATGAGGATGATGATCACGATGACTATTACTATGATGACAGTGATTATGATGATGATGATGATGATGATGATGATGATTGCGATGATGAGGATGATGATGTTGATGACGAAGATGATGATGATGATGCTGACGATGATGAGTAACAATGATGATGATGATGATGATGATGATTGTGATGATTATTATAAGGATGATGATCACGATGACTATTACTCTGATGACAATGATTATGATGATTGCGATGATGAGGATGATGATGTTGATGACGAAGATGATGATGATGATGATGAGGATGATGATGACTATGACGATGAACAATGATGGTGATGATGGTGAAGATGATGATGATGATGATGACGATGCTACCGATGATGACAATGAGGATGATGATGACTATGACGATGAACAATGATGGTGATGATGATGAGGATGAGTATGATGATGATGAACAATATCGGTGATGATGACGATGACGATGAGGATGATGATGAACAATGATGGTGATGATGAACAATGATGGTGATGATGATGATGATGAGGATGATGAGGATGATGATGGCGATGATGAACAATGCTGTTGATGATGATGATGAACAATGTTGGTGATGAGGATGATGAGGATGATGATAATGATGATGATGAGGATGATGAATATGATGATGAGGATGAGGATGAGGATGAGGATGAGGATGATGACGATGACAATGATGATGAACAATGATGGTGATGATAAATATGATAAGGATGATGAGGACAATGATGATGATAGCTTTAGACTATATTGTATTGGTGATGATGATGATAGGTTTTAGACTAGATTGTAAAAATACTTGAAATAATCATGAATACAAATTCATTGTTGAAGAACGTTAGTCATTAAATGAAATAAACGTTAGTGAGTAAATGCTCTAAATGTTAAACATGGGCACGCATGCATTTGAGTTTGTGTGCACATCAATGCACATGCATGGTATTATACAAACGTGTGCGTGCTTAAAGGCACGTGTGCACACCTGTTAGTAGGTAAAAAAATAGAGATTTGGATTCCCAGGATTGCTACCAATTTTCATGGGTTTTCTTTTGTTGTTCTCGCGTTTTGTGCTCCTGAATTGTGCAATTTGGGTCACAGTCCATCACCACTCTTTGATCTATTGGATATAAGCTCACTCTTGGAATCTAACAAACATATTCAGTGGTCCTAGAAGTTAGTGGAAATATTCACACTACATGTTTTCATTACAAGAAGAGATCATTTTGAATAGGTATGGTGAATTGTAAATAATTGTTTTAGTTCACAAGATTTCAGATCATTTCATTGATTTATGTTTTATGATATGCCTACAACAATATCTCTCTCATAGACAACATTTAATTTCACAAGAATAAATTCCAACTTCACATTTAAACAAGTCACATATTCTCCATACAAGATGAAGTATGCAATGTTAACTAATTTCCATTTGGACATGAATATATTTTGATTTCACACAATGATGTCATAGATGAAGTTATCTCTTAATAATCTTCAATTTAATAAAAAAAACTTTGAAGTAATCATGGGAGAGGGTCCATATCAAATAGTTCACCAAGTTGTCCATATTCTCTATAGAAGATAAAGTATGCAATGTAGACCGATAATCATTTGCACATGAATATATTTTGATTTCCCACAAGGATGGTATAAATGAGGTTCTCCATTCAGACTCTTCAATTTGTATAAAAGCCTTGGAAGCTATCATGTGAGAGGGTCCATATTGAACAGTTCACCAACTTGTCCATGCTCTCCTCTTCATGCTAGATTTATCATAACATTCCTTTGAGCTTGATCGGGATGCCTCTACCTCAATGATTTCTCCTTTTTTCGAGGGATTTGCAACCTCCTCATTTCACTCATCTTATTTTGACTTCCAATAATTTTTGAACATAAAGGAAGTCAGAATCCTATAGATGTAATACCTGCAAACATGACTATATTTACTTGACTCAAATAGAGTATGGAAATGAAAATTTGGTTTGAACATAAAGAGAAACCTTTAATCAAAATTTATTTATCAATGCCAATAATTACCATACTAACATATCTATAATTTAGTTATTTATGTTGGAACGCGTCATGTATCTTGTATAATGGAACTAATACCTTATTTTTTGCTTCGTATGTAGGGGCAGAACTCATAGTTTTGATAAAGAAACTTTTGGATATGGAAACTCACGTAACAGAAAAAGGAAAACTAGAAGGAATATGCCCATTGAAAAGCAAAATGAGGTAAGAGAAAAGGACAGGTTGGCAATGGAGAGAGTGAGACATGGTCCAGACATTTCCACTGATACTACAACCGATCCTAACATCGTTGATGGCATAACAACCTTTGCTTCAAAACCACGGGTGAAGTGATTTCATCTAACAGACCCAAATCAAGTTCCAACATCAACAAAGTCTCCAACCAACAATCCATCAACGAGCCATTTTGAAGCTCTTGAAGAAACATGTGTATTGAGAGATGTTGAGTATGAAGCGTTGGACCTAGGAGCAATGATTAATTTGCAATCTCTTCCAAAATACCACAACCATGTCAAGCACACTCCCAATATGGACCGACATGTGAATGAAGCACCACAACATAGAAGCCCTGGGATCCGTAGCTCATGTCCACCTTCCCTACCTCGACTATCTACTACAAGAAAAAATACTCCTAGATGTATCCATGTGGATGAAAGTTGTCTGTTAGGCCTTGAAGGTAAGTTTCCCAAATGCACTATCGATTTGCAATGTAACAAATTAATGAAGGAATATTTTGAATCCAAAGGAAATGCAGGTAAATGTCAATTATTGCTATGTTTGTTAAAGTCAAATTGTTTAGTTTTTGTTAGGAGAATTATGGGCATAAATATGGTTATAATTTCATAGGCTAACAATCATATTGTTAGAAATCTCCAATCTTCTTTTAATGCGATTGGGAAGACATCTTGTACCAAAGATCTTTGTGTGGCTCATCGTGTGTTATCAGAATCAGTTGTAAGCAAGTCCACATGGTAATGTTTCCTCCTTTCACACACTTATCAGATACTTAAATTAAATAGAAAAACTGTTCATAAGTACTCTATTATAAGAGAAAATATGCAGACTCCAAGTGGAAAATATTGTTGGGATTTTGTCGATAGTTTTCCTCGTTGAGATATGAAGCTAATTGATGTTGTTAAGGAATTAGTACAAACATTCTGGAATGATCATACCATACTTTCATCTAATCAAAGAGATGTGCTAAATCTGAGAAAAGGCTCTACTGAACATGAACCCCATGTCAAACACTTCCTTGACACAACATAGACTGAACTCTATGATAGATTCAAGAAGGAGCACACAAAATTGAACCTGGGCCAAAGGTCCTTCGAGAAATGTAAACCATGGTATGTTCATATATGCATTGATCGAAACACATGTTGTTGTAGATACCATGTAGAATATGAATATTTTTATGACAAGTATAAACATATTTATTTTATTTGCATACTAACCTTGAGCAAGGCTACAATGAATCTATAATACCACCGAATGCATCGAGATATTTTATCGTCAACATCATGTGTTCAAGGCATGAAGGAAAAAAATACTATGGAAAATCATGTATATATGGGAATTGTTCCAAGTGCAGTGGGTTTTATCTTTTGAACCGTTGCATTCATGGAAGTGATCAACATTAATTTGGCAATATGAGCGTGGAGATACAGAGCTTTAAGTATGTAACCTATCAATGAGATAGTGCAAAGGAAAGTAAAAATATTTCATTGGTGAATTCACAGGTGCAAATGATTATTGCATGTTTTTCCTCTTACATGTTTAGTTTCTACAAATACATTCTTTAAATGTCACCTTCTAATACAACCCTTGTTTTCATGGCAACAGGTACAGGTATGTCATTTTTTGATGGATTTCTACAAGAAAAATGAGCAGTATATTCAACATGTGCATGTAGCGCGATGGCAGGATGAGAAGTATAGAAAATGCAGGGATAAATTTCCCATTGGGACCATATTTTCAATTGTAGATTTTGCAGAAAACTACACCCTTCATCCACAAAATGAAATTCAGATTCAATACTACCATTCCGACCAAGTCAGCATCATGGTACATATTACGTATAGGCATGGACCTAAGAGAAGCATTTACAATAGAATAATACAAAAGGAGACAAACTTTTACATAAGTGATGACAGATGCCATGATATGCATTATGTGCAACAATGTTTTTGAATTATCTATGATCGGCTAAAGGAGGGAGATATACAGATGGATCAGCATTGGATATGGTCAGATGGTTGTGCAGGCCAGTTCAAAAATTCCCAAGTCTTCCAATGGATGAGTATGTTACATAATAATTATAATGTACCGCATATATGGAAAAAATTTGAGATCGATCACATCAAAGGTGAGCATTATGGTTTCGATGCATGCATCAAGACCACACTACAATGGGAGGAGATGAGGTTTACAAAAAAACCCCATATCAAAGATGCAGAATCCATAGTTCAATGGTGCTCTGCAATAATGTCAGACCGAACTAAAGTGGTAGGAATGCTAGTCAGGAAGTTTTGGCATGTGGTTGACATAGATCAATCATGTTCCTATAGTTGCATCAAAGTACAAGGAAAATGTGGATTTCATTTGGTTTGAAGCTCTAACAACCCCCTATTTGAAATATGGACATGGAAACTTGCTTGATTTTGCAGCCCTTGTAGTAGTGGTGAATGGGATGAATGTGAATGCATGGATTGGGTTGATTATTGGGATCGTGTGTCACTTGCAGTAGAACCACGTGTAGTCAGTGAAACAACCCACTTAGAGGAGGGTCAGTCAGTGATTTCAACAGACTACGACCATATCTCAGATCTTGTACAACCAGGACACATATATGCAGTTGTTTCCCTGAAAGACAATAAATGGGACACAGATTATTGGTTGGCATGATGCATTCGAGGTAATGAAATCCTGAACAGATCATTGATTGATGATGAAGGCAATGAATTTCCTATTGGCTCGATGGTGGTTGAGGGTGAATATCCTACACTAGATGGGAAATCAATAAGAACTAGTGGGCATGTATTCATGAATTACATATGAAGTTATGTGGTCTATCAATTCACAAACTTGATTGTTTGCATGAACATCCATCTATAGACAATGTCAATGAAGAACTCAACCAAGGTAAATTACTTCTTACCTCATTCATAGCACAAGAGATTGATGGAGGAAATTAGCAACAGAGAGGATCCAACTGGATATATTGAATGAGATTGGGTAATTGTGCTTACACTCCACTTGGATTCTAGTTCCATGAGTGATTGAAATTGACATATACTATTAAAAGACATGATGATCATGATAACTTACTCCGCTTTCTATGTGAACTTTGCAAAATCCTTTCCCTTTCCATATATATCAATGTCATGTCTGAATATATAGCATGTATAAATACTTATTACCAAGTATGATATGTTTTATGCACCATCTTGGTAATAAGTATTTATATATTCTATATATTCAGATATGACATCGATATAGATGGAAAGGGAAAGGATTTTGTAGAGTTGACATAGAAAGCGGAGTAAGTTATCATGATCATCTTGTCTTTTAATAGTAGCTGTCAATTTCAATCACTCATGGAACTGGCATCTAGATTTTGACGTGTTAGCTTGCACAAGCACATGATTCTCTACATTTGACTATTTTGACTAGAGACAAATGACTATTTTATCCATCCCTTTCACACTACTTCTTGTTAGCCACTAAAGCTATGCAAGAATAAAAATTTTCATCATTTGCATTCTCAATTCCTTCTATTCTTTTTAATTAGAGATTGAATTATTTGAATGTAACTTTCAAGTGAAAATGTTTGATGCAGGTATCTTCAATAGACACCCTTCACTAGTTTAATCTTTCACCCATGTTTCTCTTACCTTTGCTATAGGAGTTTAAAATATATGCCTAGTGTCATTGCTATGATAAATAATACAAGATCAATCCATAGTAGGTTTTTGGGTTTCCATTTAATATTGGAAAAAACTTCTAATGTGGTGCAAGAGGCTTAAGCATGTGAGTAATAAAAATGTTGGTCAAAAGGGAGATATTATTGCAACTAACTAAAACATGCTTATTTTTTAGGTGTTCCATTAGGCTTGTATTGCATCTTTTCAGGCTTAAAGTTTTTCCAAAATTGGAGGGAGGTAATATTCAATAGGAAACCAACATCATGTCCTTCACAAGTATGCTAAATCCACACTTTATATTGTTCTCTACATGTCATGCCCAGTAAAACACTATCTTCAAAAATTTCTCTCTGATTTTTGTTGCATCGGGCTACTAATCAAAAAATAATTGCTCTAATATTGTTAAATGGTATTTGACTTGTGCATTATGCTTTCATCTCTAAATTTTAATTGCTATTCTAGTAAGTTTTTATCCTTCTTCTATTTGAGTCAATAATTAGAATTGAATGTGAGAGAAGAAGGTATAACACAGAGAAAGGTCAAATATTTGTTCATGTTTAAGAGATATAGTTTCTATCATATACCATAGCTAAATACACCCATCTTAAGTCTTCTGGGACAACTCGGATTATGTCTTTCCAAGTAACACTTCTTCTATCCTTTTTTGGAGAAATATAGTTCATTCCCAATATTTGTGGTGTTGGAACCAAATCCTTCATTGCAAATTGACTTCCCAAGCCCTTCTTCAACCTTTTAATAATGCTCTTACCATGCCCAACAATTAGCATGTCATCCTGGACCGAGAGTGACCAAGTGTCCCTGAATGACATTTTCATGCGACTTGCAACTCGACATAAATCGGTAACCAGAGGTCAGATCGATGAGACACCAACTTAATTGGTCTCCTGGCATGCCATTACCTCTAAAGGGCCCTCTCCACCGTCTTTGTATGGCCCAGTGACTCCATTGTGCATTCATTTCGTAAACTAGGCTTTTGCTCAGTTTCCTTCAATGCAACTCTCACATTGGTGGGTCAACTCTAAAAAAACCTTCTCCATGCTAGTCTTGGTGGTGTTCCCATGTTGGCATTGGCCATACACACCTATTGGATCCAACGACATGCAATATTGCTGCTCTGTTTGTTTTTTTGATGTCGGACCGAGAGTGACCAATTGTCCTTGAATGACATTTTCATGCGACTTGAAACTCGACATAAATTGGCAACAGGAAGTTGGATCGATGACCCGTCAACTCTGTTGGTCTCCTAGCATGTCATTACCTCTAGAGGGCCCTCTCCATCGTGTTTTCTTGGCCCAATGGATCCATTGTGCATTGGTTTTGTAAACTAGGGTTTTTCTCAGTTTCCTTCAATGCAACTCTCACATTGGTGGGTCAACTCTAAAAAACCATTCTCCATGCCATACTTGGTGCTATTCACATGTCGGCATTGGCCATACACACATGTTGGAGCCAACAACATGCAATATTGCTACTCCGTTTGGTTTTTCTCTCTCGAACTGAGAGTGACCAAGTGTCCCTGAATGACATTTTCATGTGACTTGCAACTCAACATAACTCGAAAACCAAAGGTCAGATAGATAAGCCATCGACTCCGTTGGTCTCCTACCATGCCATTACCTCTAGTGGGCCCTCTCCACCACGTCTGCATGGCCCAATGACTCCCTTGTGCATCAGTTTTGTAAACTAGGGTTTTGCTCAATTTCCTTCAATGCAACTCTCGCATTGGTGGGTCAACTTCGAAAAACCCTCCTCCATGCCATTCTTGGTGGTGTTCCCATGTCAGTATTGGCCATACACACCTATCAGAGCCAATGACATGCAATCTTGCTGCTCCATTTGGTTTTTCCCTCTTGAACTGAGAGTGACCAAGTGTCCTTGAACAACATTTTCGTGCGACTTACAACTCGACATAACTTGGAAACCGAAGGTAGGATCGATGAATCATCGACTCCGTTGGTCTCCTAGAATTCCATTACCTCTAGTGGTCCCTCTCCACCACGTTTGCATGGCCTAATTACTCCATTGTGCATCAGTTTCATAAACTAGGGTTTTGCTCATTTTCCTTCAATGCAACTCTCACATCGGTGGGTCAACTATGAAAAAACATTCTTCGTGCTAGTATTGGTGGTGTTCCCATTTCGGTATTGGCCATACACACCTATTGGAGCCAACGGCATGCAATCTTGTTGCTCTGTTTGTTTTTCCGCTCCCAGACTAAGAGTGACCAAGTGTTCCTGAATGACATTTTAATGCGACTTGCAACTTGACATAACTTGGCAACCAAAGGTTGGATCGTTGAGCCATCGACTCCGTTGGTCTCCTGGAATGCCATTACCTCTAGTGGGCCCTCTCCACCACATTTTCATGGCCTAGTGACTCCATTGTGCATCATTTTAGTAAACTAGGGTTTTGCTAAGTAGATTTATTGGTGTTGTAATTTGTTGTAATAAGAGGTTCTAGATATGTTATATGCTTGGAAAGAGTGCCCTAATGGGATGTATCTTCATGGTGTTAACATACACTTGGGCTAAGGTTTATTTTGTTGGGCTGCCTTGTGATATTAGGATGAATATAATAAGTGAAATATTGGACCATAGTAACCACCTTAACACACATGTTGAGGAGAACAAATGAGCATAGTAACCACCTTTGCACACATATTGAGGATAATCATTGGATCATTTTAACCACCTCTAACACATATGTCAAGGAGCATTGGGAACAAGAAGATGTGGTGCAAAACTAGAGGAGGAATGTATTACATGATGAAACTTCGATATGCATGAGGACACTAGGGTTTATATATGTAAGTAAACCTTGGAGAAGGAGATATAATACTAGAGGAATTGATGCTTTTCTTGCAGAATCTATAACTCTTGTTGTCAAGGAAAATGAGGTATAATTAGGGTTCCAACTCTATAGAAGATACAAATAAAGGAGATAATGTCTATGGTGATATTGCAGTCTTGTTCTTGTGTGATACATGGAGGTTAGGGAAATACCATGGAAAACTTAACTTGATAAGTCTCGAGCTTCTTTTGATTCCTTGCTTAGAAGAATATTTTTTAAGTTTAGTTGATTTTCCATGGAGGTATTCGTGCTTGTGTTGATGCAATAAACAAAGAACTAGGGTTTCAGGAATGATCCTAGGATAGACATGTTGACGTCGAAACTGGTGCTAGACTTGTCTGAAATGCCATGTTCTTCTATGATGAAAGATGATTAGGGTTTATAAACCCTAACGAGGAAAACAATTATATTGTGGATACCTTAACGCATGCTAGGGTTTCATGAACTACAATCTTGTTGAGACTTACATACTAGGGTTTCATGAACTATAATTGCATACTAGGGTTTCATGAACTACAATTGCATGCTATAACTAGGGTTGAGAAGTTATGAGATGAAACACATGTACATGTACAAATTGAAAACCAACAAGGGTTTTGTGAACTAAAATTGCATGCAATAACTAGGGTTGAGAAGTTATGAGATGGAACTAGGTTTTTGTGACCTCTTTAAAATCTATGAGATGGAAGTAGAAACACATGTACATGTACAAATTGAAAACCAACTAGGGTTTTGTGAACTACAATTGCATGCTATAACTATTGTTGAGAAGTTATGAGATGGAACTAGGGTTTTGTGACCTCTTTAAAAGCTATGAGATGGAAGTAGAAACGCATGTACATGTACAAATCCTAAACCATCTAGGCTTTTATGAACTAAAAATTGCATGCTATAACTACGGTTGAGAATTTATGAGATGGAAATATGGATTTATGAGCTCTTTACAAGTTATGAGATGGAAAAGAGAAACATGCCTATGGTTTCATGAACTACAATCTCACTGAGACTTTCATGCTAGGGTTTGATGAACTACAATTGCATACTAGGGCTTCATGAACTACAATTGCATGCTATAGTTTCATGATCTACAATTGCATACTATAACTAGGGTTGAGAAGTTATGAGATGGAAGTAGGGTTTTATGACCTCTTTACAAGTTATGTGATGGAACTAGAATGGTATGGTATGTTAGTACATGGTATGATGTTAGTATCATAGGGTATTGTAGGGTATGTACTATGATGTCAGTATTGTAGGGTATGGTATGGTATGCTAGTATGGTATGGTATGTTAGAATGGTATGATGTTAGTATGTTATGGTATGTTATGTTATGGTATGTTATAGTAGTTGGTAGGGTTTCATGAACTACAATTGCATGCTATAACTTGGGTTGAAAATGGCCCTCCCCCTCATGTTTTCATGGCCTAATGTGTCTAGATATCACTAAGACTCAGCACATGTTGCATCATTATATTATTCATGTACTAGAATATAAGCCAACAACCTGCATAATAAAACTAGGGTTCACATATTGAGACATGGATCTACAAACTAGGGTTTTATGAACTCTTTAGGTTTGAAGATCAAATTAGACTGGTTAGCATCATTTAAGTAGAAACCAAAATGCTATATAGCCCTTGGATACACTTACAAATTGAAAACCAACTAGGGTTTCATGAACTACAAATTGCATATTATAACTAGGGTTCACAAGTTATGAGATGGAACTAGCGTTTTATGACCCCTTTAGGTATATATCATTAGATTGGTTAGTATCATTTAAGTAAAAACCAAAACGACCTATACCTAGGCTATGCACATACATGAAATAATTTTATTGGGATTAATATGAACTAATTTCTATTTCATATTCTCACAAATGCAAATACCAATGTGTGCAAATGCTAGGATGATTTTTAGAGAATTTTAGGAGGCGAATCAACAATACTCAAATTATCAAATTGTTACAATTGAATCAAACCCTAGGTTACGAATTGAATTTATTTATTATCCTAAACCCTAGCTAACGCTATTGTAATTGATGAAAAGCTACATGCTAGACTTGCCTGAAATGCCATGTGCTTCTATGATGAAAGATGATTAGGGTTTATAAACCCTAACGAGGAAAAAGATTATAGTGTGGAGATTTGAATTTTAGCTTATATTATCTTTATGATTGGGTAGATTCTAGAATTCGTTATGCATGCTAATTTGAGATAATTTTGGGTTGAATTTGTTAAGTAAACTTCAATGGTATTTATTTCGTTAGATATTCTAAGTGCATGTAACCAGGAATATTTCACCTTCTGCAGACAGAAGTTATTACTCTAGTTTGAATGGTTCAAATCCAGAACAAATGAGTGAAAGACAAAAGATGAAGACCCTCCCTAGATGTTGTAGACACTTGGAATGCTGCTTTGATAGTGAACCTGTATACCTGCAAATAGATCAAACATGCAAACATATCAAAGCTACCAGAACATCATCTACTTATCCATGTTAGTGACTAAGGAATTTAACAACATGTACATGTGAAATCAAAACAACAATAATGTGGGATGGAAATCATCTTTGCATTATAGATGTATGGAGAAGCTTACAACCATTGCCTTAGTGTTGACAGACATCTCCATGAAATAAACACTTCATCCCCATAAGCTCCAACTTTGCTCTCTATCTTCTCCAATGGTTTGGTCTAGGTAGTCAATCCAATAGCATAACAATACCTATATATCCCCCCTCAACTATGGACATGAGCTTGTATTTATAAGGCTCAATGGATAGGGATAGTTGAGAGATTTGTAGATGAGGTGGTTTCAAGATCCTATGATGGGGGATCTCGAGCTCAACTGACCCACAATGATAGGGATAAGGGAGGACACGAGGCTCATGATCTAGAAGCCTCAAGAAAATTCTCTTTTTCCCATTTTACCCAGGGTACCACTTTTCTTCTCTTATGACAGAGCAGTTTAGATGAGAAATGCTTATGGACCAAAGATTATAGGTTGTGGCATCGCTTATGGAAAACATGATACAGGTGGCGCGAGCAAGGTACTGCTCATGGGACATAAGGAAAGCACAGTGCTGAGTTTTTTCATGTAGAATTGACAAACAAAGTAGGTTTCCACTCTAAGTGCTAGGATTAAGGGAAAACATGAGAGTTAAGGGTATTATCATATGGTGATGATAGGATTTGGGTATAACAGAACTCCCCCCAAGGCATGAGACTTAGAGGGATATGATAAGCGGAATCTTTGAGAGAACAAATTGTCACTTCGGGGTGAAAATGTCAGCTCGATCGGAAAATGTCGTCCAGTAGACATATGTAGTACATCAATATATTTGACTCATATACACAAGTAACCAAATCATGGCTCCAGATCAATACAAGGTAGATCCATGAGAGGAATAAACAAGCATGGCTACTAGAATACAACATAGATCCATGTGATAGAGGACTCAAACTTGGACATATCTACCGGACATACAATGTAGATCTATGTCATACAGACGCAAATTTGAGCATAGGCCCAACCATACAAATGTGAATCCATTCTAGATATACAAAACTCCATTGCAACCTAGGGAAAGCAATGAGCGCTAAACAAATACCGAGGGTCTCCGTCTCGTCTTCCACAAAGTACGATTCTATCCATGTGATTACAATGATCTGAAGTCGAACATGGTAGAAACCACTTGATTATCAGTCAATGATGTGAACCATTAACAAGTGCGAGGGAGATCGCCATTGATGTCAATGATTCCTAAGGTACCCTAGTACAATCTATTGAGTGTGAATATATGTACTAATGTCAAACACCCAGTCGAATCTATAGATCAAATGTCAATGATGAACCTATGTCAAGAGCAAGAGAATATGTCATTAAGGAATACAGATCTCAAGGTACTAATTTTTTGTTTCTAAGACTATTTCCTGGATAATGAGCTGATGTCGACGGGAATACTCTCATCGAAGGAGGGCCATGATTAATCCCACATCAATGACATGAAACTAGGAACATAGTTATGGAATGATGTGAATGTAGTAAGCACAAGACTGACTCAAAAGTACTGACACAGAGACTATTTTGACTACATAGCTAAACTTCTTCAACTTTCGTTTGAACATTGGGTGGCACGACAAAATGCTTGGCATCATGACTAAACAGGAAAAACACACCATGCGATAGTGGACAATGCAATCTTTTGAAAGACTCAAAGGCGTGGCATGACTCATGAAAGTGGATCGTCACAGAGATCAGCTAAATACCCAATTGAATGAAATGATATGCAGACAAGGGCCATGTTCAAAGGTAACGACAAACTACTGCCATTTATTTGCAAAATGATTCCCTTCCCATTTCCCCCATCATGATTGATGAGTGCCTCTTTTCGGTTTTACGAGTTCAAAGAGAGTAATAAACACTCGTTCTAGCTTATTCGAAGACAAGTCCAAACTTAGATGTTTTACGAACCTGAGAGAGGAGGGGTTTGTTTCCAAAATAGTGTCTCTCAATGTTTAATTTAACAAGTTCAATGAAAGAAAACTCGGTATATTTCATGTTTAGAGAGTCTGAACGGCTATGGAAGAAGACTCCAAAGGGTCCTTTTTTGTATGATTTAGTCCCTAAGGCCCAAAAAAGTATAAAATAATACCTTAGAGAACTCTTCCAGTCATGATTGGCTAGAGTATTCCCTTTTCATAAATAGTCTATCCGAACCGAAAAAGAGATAACCTACCATCAGAAAGATGACTCTTCAAATATTTTAACAAGAGTGGAGAAGACAAGATCGCTCGACTATCTCTACACATTTTGAGAGTCCGAAAAGAGCTTAAAGAAGACTCTATTAGAATTTTTCATGTTTGAATGCAGAGCACAAAAAATTAATAAACTAATATCAAACCACTTTTCATGTCTTAACCAGAGCACGAAAAATGAAAATTAAGCTCAACACCATCTTACTTCTTTTAATGAGCTTGAAGATCAGTTGAAAGAATGCTCAAATATTGGTTTCATTTTTACGCAAGATCAAAACCAATGGGTAAACTATGCTTGAAAAATCCCATTAACATGATATACAGAGGTTGGAATCTTGCCCCCAGCATGATTTCTAGAGAAGCTTACCCCTAGCATGGTTGTTAGGGGCTCGACATGCCCCCAAGATTCATTTCATTTGATGATTATCTTCCATACCCAAGCTAAAAACCGGGTTCCTAATGTGAAAATGTTCACTAGGGGGGTAGGAAGAACGAGAATCAGGCAGGTGAAAAGAAGGTTCAAGTTCTAAGACTAAAGTGAAGACTCGACCCAAGGGAAGGGGATCTGTTTCATTTTTACACAAGCTTGAAACAGAAGGTAACTATGCTTGGAACATGGTTTCATTTTTATGCAATATTGAAACCAAAAGGTAAACTATGCTTAAGGAAACCTACTTAATTTTTTAACGAGCTTGAAATAGAAAATGAACTATGCTCAAGAATGATTTCATTTTTATGCAAGCTTGAAACAAAAAGGTAAACAATGCTTGAGTAGATCCATTTCATTTTTTAACGAGCTTGACATAGAATGGGAACTTTGCTTATAGGCATCTATTTCATTTTTTAATGAGCTTGACATAGAATGGGAACTTTGCTCAAAGGCATCTGTTTCATTTTTTAACGAGCTTGACATAGAATGGGAACTATGCTCGCCACATGGTTTCATTTTTATGCAAGCTTGAAACCAAAAGGTAAACTATGCTCTCAAACATGCTCCTACCGAACAAGACATCCAAAGGTTGGCAGGTTTCCCCCATTACATAAAAGCTAGCGTCTTAGCTCCATTATGATTTCCATAGACTAGAGCCATGCCCCCCATTTTACCTATGATGGGAAGAAGCTAACTAGAAGAAGGGGAAGGAACCATAAGAACATGCAGCACATTCAGGGTAGTCTGATTACCAGGAGTGATGCAATGGTCAAGTGTAACAAAAGAAAGCTAATCAATGGTCACAATCTTCCCATCATGGGGGAAATGCATAACTCTAAAGAGTGTGGACACTATGGCTTTCATGGCATACACATAATCACGCCTAAGGAGCATATTGAAATATAAAGGACCTTGGACAACCATAACATCAATAGAGACAGTTTTCCCTCCTAATGTAATAGGAAAACAAGGAAGGGTACCTAAATGTGTAGTAGGTATTCAATTAAAATCCAGTAACTGATCGGTGGCTGGAACAAGCTAAGGAGAACCTAAATCTTTCCAAGAAATTGAGGATAAAATACTAACAGAATCCCCTTCTTCAACAATAGTGCGAAGTATCCTCCTAGCAATAACATTCACAACTATCTGGAAAGGAACACTCGAATGAATACGAGACTTTATTAGGTTACTCCAGTCAAAGGAAATAACCTCACTACTTGGAGAGGGTTCTGTCAAAATAGACAAAATTTCCTCTTGTCGAGAACAATAAGAATGAAGCATAAAAACTTCAGCAGGATTCGGTGCATTCTCTACTGGAAGAGAAGAACAAGACAAAGATTTGGTCAAAGAGACTACTTTAGTATTAACACTCTCTGATGAAAGAGAGAGATGGGTGGAAATGACATCGACTCGACCACTTCACTTTCTGAAGCTAGAGTGGGATCAATTATAGATGAAATTGAATTGATCACTTGGTCAACCAACGAGGAATCAAGGGATAACTTACTATCACTTGTTGGAATCACCTGTTGGTGATTAGTAATATTTTCCAACCAACGCGAAGCTTCATCCATGCTTGGACAAAGAAAAGTACAATGCATAGCCTTGCATATCAAACAAGGATACGAGACTTTACTCTTACGACTTTTTACCAATGGGTCACTGGTTGAGGGAGTATCATCAACATGATGATTAGAGGTTGATGACACGGATAGTTTGGACCTTTTAGACCACTCTTCTTGTACATGGGAGAGACCAGGACACTCCTTAAGAAGGTGGTCCCCTTTGCAAAGCTTACAAGAAAACTTGGGTCAAGAACTAACTCTCTCTTCATGTTTGATAAAAAAATAGAGATGATATACTTAATGGAAGAAGGTTATAATAAAGAAATTGATCTTTATAGTAGAGATATAACTAGTCATTACCATTACCCATCCTCTCCATGTATTCTACCACCGGATAAAATAAAACATGACAACTCTCAACATACTCTGTCCTTTGCTTACCATAGGAAAGCTGTCCAAAACGTAACTCCTCTAGCATATTGTCAAAATGACCTTCAAAAGAACTTTGAAAGGAACTATCATGACTTATTTAAAATGAAATATCCATAATTTTATTCAAAATTTCTGAATTTAAAACTTCACCTTCCTTAATGCTTCAACAGAAATATCATTCTTTTCTCCAACATGATCAAGCAAACATAATCCTTCTTTATGGGATGAAATCTCTAAATGTGAAATATTAAAATAAACATTTATTTGGGAACCCTAACCTCTTTCTTTGCGATCCAATGTCTCATTGCAAACCACTGATTTCTCCATCAGCTGAGATTGACTGCATGATTATTCATCCTCATCGTCTTCTATTTCAAACAATCATGAAGTGTACGATATCCTCAAATTTCTATTTTATTTTAGAGTCTTTAAGTCTCTATCTTATCAGTTCAAATGAAGAATAACAAAAAGGTAAACTATCACCTCCAGCACACTCATTGTTGTCTATTTTTTCAGCCATATGACTTTGGATTATAGTCATCTTTTCTTCACTAACAGACCTCGACTTTATAGTTGGTTTTGTAGGTATAACATCTCGGAATTCATCCTCATATTCATCATATATGGGAATTCCAAAATCATTTTTAAAATCACCACTAACAGAATTTGTAACAGGCTGATTGTAATCTTCAGAAAATAGATTAGTGGAGCCATCTTCTTTTGCATCATGGGGCTGATCATTTCTTTGTTTACTAACAGAGGGTTTTAGGTGCACAATGAATGTCTCTTTTTGTTTATGTTGCTCAACCAAGTCTAATTTCTTTTCCATATTATCACCACTGTCTTGGTATGAAATTTTTTTAGACATCCAAAGATTACCTTCAACCTCCAAACAATCAATAAACATGTGCTAGAATGTGACTGACTTTCTCTCCAAAAGAAGTAATGACAATTCAGGATGAAGGGAAGCTGCATAATGAATATTAGTAGCATTTTAAAGAGGTTGGATCCCCTTTGTCATGTTATAGTAAAATCTTGCAAATCTCTTGTTAAAACTAGACATGGTTTCACCCTCATGTTTCTTCAGGGAATAGAACTATGAAAGTATTTGGTCAAAAGGCCTTCTCTTACCCCAAAATTTCAAAAATATGTCAAAAGACGCTTCCTATGGGCTGATGGATTCAGGTTGCAAATGCTTGAACCATTCCTTAGCATCTCCTTGCAAAGATTGGGAAAAATCCCTCGTGCAGACATCAACATGTTCTACTTCAAAGAGGTCAAGGAAATGCTCAAAGGCTTGCAAATGTTTTTCAACTGTAAATCTCTTGGATTCTCCATCAAACTTAGGAAGGTACTTGTAGTGCTTAGTAGGGAAATCATGAATAATAAGAGGTAAGTGAAGTAGTCTGTATCGGTTTGGGATATTGGAAGAAACAGAGCTATGTGGAATGGGAGTATTTTCAACTAAGGTTTCATGAGGCTCACAAGGGTGGCCTTTAATGCCATGTGGTTTGAAGAAAAGATCTTGATCAAAACCAAACATACAGGGTGATGGAATAGTTTCAGTTCCTAAAGAAGGATATACAAGAGTAAATTCATGGTTTTGTTTTGAGTGCAATGCATAATGAAAAACGTTTTTCAAAATCTTAGGAAAAGATAGTAAAACATTTACAAAAAAGGATAGGATATCTTGGATAAAACTAAAACTTGAGTACCGTATCCTTTCATCATGCATTTCTATATTTTTATAATGAGCTCATCTCCCCTATAGAGCTTGCCAGTTTTCTTTGAAAGGTTGATCTCTGGATGATATCACCAGTGGAGTCACTGAAAGCTAGATTCTCTGAGAATGGAGTCGCTAAGTGAAAGATGCACAACCTTGTTGATGTTTGACCATTGTTCACCATCAACACTCAAATATGAAACTATGTCGTTCATACCCAGGGAATATTTAAAGCTTCATTCCCCGGCAACGGCGCCAGTTTAATAGATCTCAGAATGTACCCAGGCTGTGTGAGGAAAATCCTGAGGTAACATTAGAACCACTTTGGACTGTATTTCCGACCTAATATAGTTAGAGAGGGATCTCTCACTATTTAAAATGTTTTCATACTAAAAAATATTCAATCAAAGACAGTGAGAAAGTCATATTTTTTAATAGAACAAGTTTGTTTTTATAAAGTTTGGTGGGACAATCATGGAGGAGACCATTGGGCCGTGGAGTCAGTTATCAGATCTGAAATAAGTTGTAGGACATCAGAAGTATGAACGTTTGTCGAAACAGGCAAGATAGACAACATTTATTCAATCTAGAGGTATTAGCAGGTTGTTTAGCGGACAGAGGGAGTCAACCCATCTAACATAGCACCTAAACAAGGTGAATTTTGCAAGACTTTAGAAGAAAATGTTTAAAATTTATTGAACAATGGAGCTAGAGCATGCAAGATGAATTCTAACTCATATACACTAATGTTCAAGCATGAAATAAAATACAAAATGGAGTGAAAACATGATAAACAATCACATAGAGAAATCACTTATTGAAGAAAATATGGCACATGAATCTCTTCCATGAGAGGTGTAACATTCCTCCTCTACAATTTTATTCATCTCAAAAAGTGAAACCCATTACAATGTAGAGCCTCTTCGCTCTTGAAAACCCAACCCCCCTCCCCTCTGTGGGGAGCCTATTTATAATGTCTCAGACCCCCGAGCCTAATCCTCGAAATAGGATCTAAAACTATTTACAATCATTATAAAAACTAACAACTAGAGTGTGGTACTTCCTCTATGGTTTACATATGTTTAAACACACATCATGGAGTTAGTGCGCATTCTTGGTCTAGGTGGCAGCACGACATTTCTGTTTCTGAGTTTGCTGGTCATGAAAACGACGTCTGAATATTCTTCTGGTGGCTCATTTTTTACTAATCTCGACCACCATTCTTTCTATCGAGTCAGCAATGTGTCATTCCCTTTGTGTTCATTTCATGCTCAAAGGCACCTTTATGCATGGTTTTCGAGCTCAAAAAGGAGTTTATATCATTTCCATGCTCATCCTTCTTCACATCTCCTGCCTCTCCAGGTAACACTGTTGTATGAGGGGATTTGAAGAAGGGTCGCATTGCTCCTAGAAGAAGCAAGCCCCTACAATGGCTTGTCATTATTGTACTCCTCACCTCCCCTAAGGTGGGTTCTCTTACAGAAAATAAAGTGGGGTGCACCTTTAACCTCTTTGCCACCTCACATAAAGTTAGCAAGTAGATTTCACAAAGGATGTGATGAAGTCTTTGGAGACCCACCCTCCCAATACGAGCATTCACTCCTAATAGTTGTTGCTAAACATGGTCACCATGTATCGAGGCTTTGGAGGTAGTGATTGTATCCGAGGATTCTGGGGGGACACCCATTGGATATGAAAACCCAGAAACCTGGGAGTTGGAGGTATGGCTATCAAAAAACTTGTGAATCTCTTAAAGGGCTTTATGTCTGTTCCCTGATGGCTGGTTTTTTCCTGGTGTAAACACTCAGGATGATACAGAAACATAAATGCATGTTTTCCAACCATCAACACTCTCTGACAGACAAGCTTCTCAAACCAAAAATCCATTGCAATTTGCCAAAAAACTCAATCCCTTATGCAAATTAATGCTCTGAATTTTCTCCTCAATGTTCACTCATTTCCTGCTCTTCAGCGGCTCTGGAGGGTGGCATTTATATAGGATGATGAATATGTAAATGGAGACAACTGGCCAACATTATCCCACACTCCTTAGTTGGTCATCATAATGGTTACATGAGTGGACACGTGGATGGGGATCTCCATTTGATATTGAGAATCTAGTCATGCTGCCTCCTATGATGTTGCATTGTCATTCATATGGATCATGACATTTGTACTTGAAATTATTTTCCCTTTCACTTACGCTAATGGTGGTATTCATAAAGGTTTTGTCTAGCCACATCCCTTTGCTTCGTGTAAAGGCCATATTCGCTGCTTCAAAGATCCAGGTTTCATGATATTGCGTTGTTTCTTATGTAAGCCTCATGACGAGTCTCTAGAGTTGGGAGGGTTGGTGATGCCATGGACATCATTTTCACCTAAGGCATGTCACAAATGGCATTGACAGATATGATTATTGGTCAGATCGTATGTGAGGATACCCTTTCTATACCAGAACTCACTAGGATACGACCTTTATTAGGTTGAAAATATTCTAGGCCATCGATATGAACCCATCCTCTATTCATCATACACATGCGCATGGCCTCCCTTTGTTTCCTTTACAAATTATCAGGGGGTTCATGAATGCCTATCTTGTCCATTCGAGCGGTATTTCGATCCTATCCATGCTAGTGCTTCATACACTCAGTCTAGTTATCATCGGCTCCACAACTCAGAAGGAACAAACCTTTTCAACTCAACATGGATCCTTTGCTTTGCACTCTGAGCATTTGGTACGCAACATCTTGACACTAGAATCCAACACTAACCACCTACACAACTTGATTCGGGAGAATTGACATTGACCATTGATCAGTAACCTACCTTCATCGGGACTATTCAAATCTGAAGAACTTAACCCTTTGTCAATACTCCCTCATTCAATCGATCAGGCACCTTAAGATTGTGGAATTTACCATGTTCGTTGATCAACCCCAAACTTGTGTCATGACCATTGATCTAGGTATCCCCTACAACTTTTCATGATTCGTAATCTCAACTTTACCCATGCTAGTTTAGATTCTAGAATTGACTAAGATCGCAGATCTATCTCTGCCCTTACCTTAGCCATCCAATCCTTTTTCCCTTTAACACATTCCACAATTTGGAAAATTTTCTCCCTCTGTGCATGTTTATCGAGCGGAATTCTTTAAGGCCATCGATTTGGCTTTGCGTCAATATTGACCCTCCAACACTTCTCCCCTTTAACTGACTTCGTAAATCTAAAGACTGAATATTACCTCCAATCTCCAATTGTAGGAATGTATTTCCACCATTGATCTGCATCACCTTGCATCTGGATCATCGAAGCTCGACACATTTTATCCCTATTCCGCCACTGCATGTTTCAATCTATAGAATGATATATCCCCGTAGATCAGAATTGTAACAACCTGGTTTTGACCATGTTTGCATTAAATGTATATGATGTATATATTGTAATTAATCATGGTGTGGAGCTATAGGGAAATTCCCCACCATGAATTATCGTTTTATGTTTCATCGATTTAATCGGTGTCGATGGTATTTTGTGCTAGCCAAGCGCATTATGATTTTAAATCATCATGGAAATATGCAATTAATTAAGAACCCACAACCAACTATGTCAATGCAACAATAATGAGAAGGGGCATGATTTCCTAAGGATAGGGGGACAATTATTCAAACCTTTGGGGCCAATGGAGAAAATCCAAATGTCAAAGGGAGAACCCATCAAAACTTTCAACTACCTTTCTTGTCTTATTCACCCAATCATTTATTACTGCCAGAAATTGGTTGAGTTGGTTATTGCATGGGATGAGAAAGGTATGACAGCCCAAATTCGAATTGGAGAAGCCATCGGTCTTTGGGAAACACACTTTGACTCCTTGGGTAAGCAAAAACTCAAAAATGTGGGCCATTCTACCATGCTTTCATGTTTTTCATGTCTCTCCACCATTTTCCCTTCACGTGAGCTCTCTCAGGCATCTAGAACTTCCTGTGTGTGTTTCATTCCATGTTTTTGGTTATTGGCTTCATTTTCCCATGGATGGGAGGTCGGTTTTGTAATGCCAGGGATTGGGTTGGTTTTCCTCACGTTTTTGGAGCTTCCAGTGCATTTTCCACTCACGATTTTACAGTTTCTTGTGTTTTTACCATGGTTGTGAAGTGTTTTTGTTATCTTCTAGTGGTTGGGATCTCTGATGGGCGTTTTGGTGCCATCTTCACATGCCCACGGTGGGGAATTTCATTGTTTAGTGATGCCCAACAAGTGGGAGAATAAAGCCATGAATTTTGGGTGTTGTTGAAGTCGTTTTAGCCACATTAGGGCCATAAATGACTCTAGAATATGAGTAGCTCAGTCTGAGTTGTTTCTACCATGTTTCCATACCCAATTTTGGTCTTTGTAGTGTTTTCCCCTTCATTAAAGAACTGTTGTTGCTATGTGCACACCATTTGTTGGCCTTTGCACTATCTTTGGGTATGGGAATGGGGTTTGAGCTTGCTTGAAAAACCTAGTTTGTGTAGGAGCCTCACAGACAGAGCTAGAGGGATGGATTTCTTATTTACACCCCCTGAATAACACTGGAAGTGAAGGCATAGCATGAGGGACTATGTAGAAAAGAAGGGGACGCTTCCTTGTGTTGGGTGTGTGTGGATGTTTTAGAATCCAGGCTAGTTCTGGTGTAGGTGTCCATAGCTCTTGGATTGAGCTCACTAGCTTAGAATCCAACCTTTCCAGCTCCCTGTTAGCCTGATAAACACAACTGTGTTGGCTTAGCTGAGTTTTGTGCATCCTTGGCTACATGTGAGCCTGCTAGTTTCCCCTTATTCCTTATGGAATCATGCCCAGCTTAGGGGTGGTAGTGTTGATGAGTGATTGATGAGCACACTGGAATATGGTTGGGTGGAACGTTGCAGCGACGTAGCTGGTTGCGAGACAAGCTTCTGTTAAAGATAAGTATCTCTTGTTTATCTTGTCTCTGCAATTAAATTACTATGAACATGCGAAATTCTTGAATGTGAATATCATGTATTGCTTCTGCTTTTTATTGAATGATAAGTTGCATCTATGTATGTTTTTATTTTACTTCATTTTATATCTTATGTTCATGGGGCTTAGTTGCCTAGATTTGTTATCATTATAGCCGCGTCCTCTCATCGGTTGAAGGGTGGGGACGTGATAGATTGGTATCAGAGCTTTAAGTTGCAGTATTGGCCCTCTATGGGCCAAGAAAACTCAGCTAATAGAGAGGTGAGGTAACCTCTACTGAACCCAGAAGTAAACAGAAAATTTTTGAAAATTTTCCTGTGTGGAAAATCTCCTTGGCAGCTGAGAAATCCTAAGACGAGCCGCAATAGTGGCTATGTTATTTCCTTCTTATCGGAACAGCGTACGGAAGTCCAGGATATTTCCGCAGTGGTGGACGACTTGGCTAGAACAAGTTTGAATTTCTTCCTCAACGGCAGATGAATTGGGCATAAGAAGTTTCAAGTTCTTCCACAACGACAGATAGAACTTAAGTTTCAAGACACTACAGTGACAGACAGAAGATTAAAATAGAGCCACCATATAGTATGCAGAAGCTGAGAATTGATCCGCAATGGTGACAGAAAGTTGAATTCTGAGCTGCAACGGTGGCGGACATGAGATGAAATTCGAGCCACTACGCAGCAGGTGTAAGTTTGAATCAGAGCCGATGTGTGGTGAAAGGAAGTTGGAGTTTGCGCCGCAGAAGAAAAAATTTGGAAATTTTTCTAATTACGGAATCAGCAGAAAAAAGACAAAGACCAAGCTGCTGTAGCGGCTTGAAGTGGAAAAAATTTCCGCAATGGTGGAAGAATAATGAAGATGGAGCCGACGAGACATTGTGGCGTCTAGAATATGAAGAATCTTCCACAACGGCGGATGGAAATTTGGGTTTGAGCTGATGAATGTCAGGTGAGTGGGGTCGATGAGCATCAGGTAAGTCAAACGGAGGTAGCGGGTGAAAATCTGGGAAGCTTGTCGATGAGCATCGGCTAGGACGAGCTGACGAGCGGCGGGTGAAAGAAAATAATCGAGCCGATATGGCGGATGGAAATCGGATTTTGAGATGCTACAGCAGTGGATGGAAAAAGAGGACCAAGCCACAATGATGGCTGTGAGCGGAAAATAGCACCAATTCCCGTTTGCTGGACCGAGCCGACGTAGTAGGCGGAAATCTAGGAATTCTCCAATAAAGCGACAGCTAAAGTAGGAAGTTTTACCGATGGTGGCGGACAAAAGTCGATGATCGAGCCGCTACAGTGAATGAAAATTAGAGTTTGAGCCCCAATGGCAGCTGGAAGAAAAGGAAGAGGAAGTCACTGAATGAGAAATGAAGATGGAGCCGCTATGATGGATGAAAGATCCCCATCGTCCCCCTGAGACAGTCGTTCTTTCAGAAAGGAAATTCCATGTTTTGGGAAAAGTTGTCAATGTATGATTTTTCCAAGAGAAGGTAAGTAATTATGATTTGTGTAAATGTTATGCAGCTAACAGTTGTGTTACTAACACAATTTGCAAAATCATAGTCACCTTCAAGGGAAGTATTTCAGGTAGTGCGGTTTGGTAAAGTAAGTTGTGGTTCAGCCATGAGAACCCATGACGGATATGATGTTTGGGTTTCCTATGAGTGTGCATGAGATGCCATGGGGGAAAATGTCCGAGTTGGAAATGATGACGTAGATTATAATGGAAGGAGATTCCAAGAGATACCACTAGATATTACAACTACCATGAAAAGCTTGATTAAAGCTCAGGAAGAGTAGCATCAGTTGAATGCTGCTATGTTGCAGAGTTTGACCGACTTGCAAAGAAAGATGGACTCTAGGCATGGTACAGCAAAACCAGAAGGCAGTGAGAATAGTACAAGAAGAGGAAGAATGAATTATAGTAGATCATCTGACTCAGAAGAATCCAGTGGGGATTCAATCTCTTCTTCTCGCAAGGGAAAGAGAAAGATGAACCATAGGGATCTCTCTCGAGATGAATTCAAGAAGGATAAACCTCCTACATTTGATGGTGAGGTAAAGAATGGACAAGAGGATGAAGCTTGGATTCTTGGAATAAAGAAGTACTTCCAAGTTCAGGATTATTCAAGAAACATGAAGGCAAGGGTTGCCATATTTAATCTAAATGGAAGGGCATCCATTTGGTGGGAACACTTCAAGCAAGTAAAGAGGATCAGTGAAAGAAGGATTTAGTGGAAGTAGTTCAAGAAGTATTTCAAGCAGAAATACCTCTTTGACATGTATTATGATGATAAGATCAAGGAGTTCCATGAGCTCAGATTGGGAGAGCAGACCATGGAAGAATATGCAAATAAATTCTTGGAACTATTGAGGTATGTTAGGTACATCAAAGATGAAAAATTGAAGATCCAGCGTTTCCTGAGTGGATTGCCTCAGTCTTACAAAGACAGAATTGACTTTTATGAACCTAGAACTCTAGAAGAAGCAATAAGGAAGGCTAAGTAGTTCTATGAGCAAAGAAAAGGAAAAACTAATTACCAGAAGACATGGAAGGACAAAAGGAATGAGAAGTCTAATCAAAGGAAGAAAGGTTTCCAACCTTCTATCTTCAGGAATCAGCAGAAGCAACTGTCACAAGCTGAGAAGCATCTAGCCAAAGTGATGGGAGAAAATCCTAAAGATACACAATAGAACAGAGGACCACTCCAATGTTGGAAATGTGGAGGAACCCACATGCACAGTAATTGTCCACTTGATAATGAGAATGCAAGGCCAGCTTACAACATTCAAGAGGTAGAAACAGTGGGTCAAGTAGCAAGGGTCATCCCTAGGATTTATGTGGCACTAGAGGACCGCCAGGAAGATCATCAGTCAACTGTGGTTGAAGTTGCAGGTAATATTGTTGAGCAATCTATTTCTATTTTGATTGACCCTGGTTCTACTTACAGCTACATTACTCCTAGAGTAGTGAAGATTTGTGATTTTAAGAAAGAAAAACATAAGAAGTATTAGTTAGTTAAGCTAGACACTGGAATGAAGAGGAAGGTTAGTGAAGTGGTAGAGAAAATTCCATTAGTTATGAATGGATTGACCACTTGTGTAGATCTGAATGTTCTACCGCTTGGTTCCTATGATGTCCTCATTGGAATGTATTGGTTAGAAGCTCACAAATTTAAGCTTGATTGTTATGATAAGACTTTTGAATGCATGGATGAAGAAGGGAACCCAAGAGTTATGAAGGGCATTCCAAAGGTGATTTCAGTAAGGCGGGTTTCAATGATGCAGTTGAAAAAGTTCTATAGGAAAGGTTGTCAGTTGTATGCAGCTCATATTTTGGAGGCAACAGAGGATGAGAATCCTAGGTTGGAGGAATTTCATTAGTTGTAGGAATTTAGGGATGTGTTTCCTTATGATATTCTAGGGCTTCCTCCAAAGAGGGACATTGATTTCACAATTGAACTTGTGCCAGGAGTAGCACCAATGTCCAAGACACCCTACAGAATGAGTACACCAGAAATGCTAGAGCTGAAGATGCAACTATAGGTGTTGTTGGAGAAGAAGTATATCAAGCCGAGTGTGTCTCCTTGGGGAGCACCAGTTCTGTTTGTAGTGAATAAATATGGTACACTCAGGTTGTGTATTGATTACCGATAGCTGAAAAAAGTCACTATGAAGAACAAATATCCTTTGCCTAGGATTGATGACCTCTTTGATCAAATGAGAGGAGAAAAGGTATTTTCCAAGCTTGACTTAAGGTCTAGTTACCATCAGGTAAGAATACAGGATGAAGACATTCATAAGACAACCTTCAGGACAAGGTATGGGCATTATGAGTTTGTAGTGGTACCATTTGGCCTCACAAATGCACCAGCTACATTTATGTGCCTTATGAATAGTGTCTTTAGCGGGTATTTGGACAAGTTTGTTGTTATTTTCCTTGATGACATTCTTATGTATTCTAAGAATGAGGAAGAGCATGAAGAACATATGAGATTGACATTGCAATTGATCAGGGATCATAAGTTGTATGCAAAGTTGAGCAAGTGTGACTTCTACAGAGATAGGATTCATTATTTGGGTCACATTATCTCAAATGAGGGCATATTTGTAGACCCTAAAAACATTGAAGCCATTATGAATTGGCCTACTCCAAGAAGTGTAACAGATGTAAGATATTTTATGGGACTTCCAGGATACTACATGATATTCATTGAAGGATTATCCAAGGTTGCACATCCAGTCACTTCTTTGCAAAATAAGGGAATAAAGTTTGAATGGACACCGAGGTGTGAAGAAAGCTTCTAGCAGTTGAAGAATCTTCTCACAAGTGCACCAGTCTTGAATATTGCAGATCCAAAAAAACATTTGGTGGTGTGTATTGATGCATGTAGTCAAGGACTTGGAGGAGTTCTTATGCAAGACAACCACGTGATATTTTATGAGTCAAGAAAGCTGAAGGAGCATGAAAAGAACTACGCCACTCATGATCTGGAGCTTGTAGCCATAGTACATGCTCTCAAGATGTGGAGGGATTGCTTGATGGGTAGAATATTTGAACTAAGGAAAGACCATTATGGTTTGAAGTATTTGTTCGATCATCCTACTCTAAATGCTAGGAAAGCGAGATGGTTAGAGTTTTTATGTGAGATTGATTTCAAAATCAAGCACATAAAAGGAAAAGAGAATAATATAGTTGATGCACTCAGTAGGAAGGTGCAGGAAATGCATGTGGCATCCATTAGTATTTTCCAGTCGGAGTTGAGGAAACATATTGTTAATCATACTACTGGAGATGAATTGTATGAGCAGGTAAAAGACAAGTTCCAGTAGCAACGTATTGAGAAGAGGTATGAGGGATATAAATTGGAACAAGATGGACTTCTTACTTATAAGAATAGAATCTATATTCCAAATATATCATATTTGAGGAGGATGGTTATGGTTGAGATCCATCAAGCTCCATATTATGGTCATCCAAGATATCAAAAGACAATTGCTACAGCAAGAAAGCAGTGTTCTTGGCCAGGAATGAAAAAGGATATGGCTAAGTATATTTCAAGGTGTATGAAATGTCAGCAGGTAAAGGTTGAGCATCAACACCCTACAGGTTTGTTGCAGCCTTTTCCAGATCCAGAATGGAAATGGGAATTTATTTCCATGGATTTTATTACAGGTTTGCTAATGACTTGGAGACAACATGACTCCATCATGGTTGTGGTGGACAAGTTTACAAAGGTAGCACATTTTATACCAGTTAAGTCTACACATAATACTGCTGACATTGCAAAAATATTTATGAAGGATATTTTCGAATTGCATGAATTGCCTAAGGTAATAGTCTCTGACAGAGATGTCATATTTACTTCCAATTTTTGGAAGGGGTTATTTGCATATTTGGGTACCAATTTTCAGCACTGCGTACCATCCTCATACTGATGGGAAGACAGAGAGAGTAAATAAAGTGCTTG
Organism: Pseudotsuga menziesii; assembly: GCA_001517045.1. NCBI lineage: Eukaryota > Viridiplantae > Streptophyta > Pinopsida > Pinales > Pinaceae > Pseudotsuga > Pseudotsuga menziesii. Next base: position 513,548 of record LPNX010269995.1, read on the forward strand.
AAGACATGCTTTGCATGTATGTGATAGAAAAACCAACCAAGTGGGAAGATTACTTACACTTGGTAGAGTTTGCTTATAAAAATGGACAGCAATCATCCTTGGGGATGATTCCATATGAAGCTTTGTATTGCACGAGGTGTAGGACACCAGTGAACAGGGTTGTGCTTGGTCCAGAATTGCTCAAGAAGATGGAGCAAGAGGTTGTAAAGATCAGGCAGAATCTAAAAGTAACTCAGGAAAGACAAAAAAGCTATCCAGATAAGCATAGGGTGAATAGAGAGTTCAGTGTTGGGGATCATGTTTACCTCAGAGTGAGAGAAAAGAATATTTCCTTGAAGCTTGGAAGTTGTGCCAAGTTGTCACCTAGATATTGTGGGTTGTTCGAAGTGCTTGAAAGAATAGGGCTAGTAACATATAGACTTGCATTGCCTACTAGCACTAGAGCTCATAATGTTTTTCATGTTTATTTGATTAAGAAATATGTACATGATCCTAAACATGTGACAAATTGGGATGTGATTTTGGTGGAACCCAAGGGAGAGTTCCAAATTGAGCTAATGTGCACCCTCAATAGGAAGGTCACAATGCTCTGAAACTGAGCCATAGGGAAGGTAAAGGTACTATGGGAGCACTACGGTCCTGAATAGGCTACGTAGGAGATGGAGGATTCCATGCGATTGGCACATCCATTTTTGGACAATTTTGCGGAGCACTGAGGTGATGCCAATGTGCCATTTTTGTTCAATTTTGTAGAGCACTAAGGGTAGTGCTATTGAATGGGGAGGGGAATGTAGCACCCCGGTTTTGACCCAGTTTGCATTAAATGTATATGATGTATATATTGTAATTAATCATGGTGTGGAGCTACAGGAAAAATCCCCACCATGGATTATCATTTTATGTTTCGATGATTAAATTGGTGCTGATGGTATTTTGTGCTAGCCAGGCACGTTGAGATTTTAAATCATCATGTAATTATGCAATTAATTAAAAATGCACAACCGGATATCTCAATGCAATAATAATGATAAGGAGCATGATTTCCTAAGCATAGGGGGGGAATATTCAAACCTTTTGGTCCAATGGGGAAAATCCAAAATGCAAAGGGAGAACCCATCAAAACTTTCAATTACCTTTCTTGTCTTATTCACCCAATCATTTATTACTGCCATAAATTGGTTGAGTTGGTTATTGCATGGGATGGCCAAGGTATGACAACCCAAATTCAAATTTGAGAATCCATCAGTCTTTGGGAAACACGTTTTGACTCCTTGGGAAATAAAAAACCCAAAAACATAGACCATTTTACCATGCTTTCATGGTTTTCATGTCTCTCCACCATTTTTCCTTCTCGTGAGCTCTCTCAGGCATCTAGAACTTCCTATGTGTGTTTCATCCCACGTTTTTGGTTGTTGGATTCATTTTCCCATGGATGGGAGGTCATTTTTGTAATGCCGGGGATTGGGTTGGTTTTCCTCATCTTTTTGGAGCTGTTGATGCATTTTCCACTCACGATTTTGTAGTTTCATGTGTTTTTACCATGGATATAAAGTGTTTTTGTTAGATTCTAGTGGTCGGGATCTCTGTTGGGAATTTTGGTGTCGTCCCCATATGCCCACGGTGGGGAATTTCGTTGTTTAGTGATTCCCAATTAGTGGGGGAACAGAGCCATGAATTCTGGGTGATGTTGAAGTCATTTTGGCCATGTTAGGGCCATAGATGACTCTAGAATTTGATTTTCCTCGGTATGAATTGTTTCTACCCAGTTGCCATACTCAATTTTGGTATTTGTGGTGTTTTCCCGTTCAGTCCATAACCGTTGTTGCTGTGTGCACACCATTTGTTGGCATTTGCACTATCTTTGGGTTTGGGAATGGGGTTTGAGCTTGCTTGACAAACCTAGTTTATACAAAAGCCTCACAAATAGAGCTAGAGGGATGGATTTCTTATTTACACCCCCTAAATAGCACTGAAAGGGAAGGCATAGCCAAAGGGACTGTGTGCCAGAGAAGGGGATGCTTCCTTGTGTTGGGTGTGTGTGGATGTTTTAGAAGTTGGGCTAGTTCTAGTGCAGGTGTCCATAGCTCTTGGATTGAGCTCACTAGGTTAGCAGACAACCTGTCCAGCTCCCTGTTAGCCTGATAAACCTAACTGTGTTGGCTTGGCTGAGTTTTGTGCATCCTTGGCTATGTGTGAGCCTGCTAGTTTCCCATTAGTCCTTGTGGAATCATGCCCAGCTCAGGGGTGGAAATGTTGATGAGTGATTGATGAGCACACTGGCATATGGTTGGGTGCAACGTTGCAGCGACGTAGCTAGTTGCGGGACAAGATTCTGTTAAAGATAAGTATCTCTTGTTTATCTTGTCTCTGCAATTAAACTACTATGCACATGCGAAATTCTTGAATTTGAATATCATGTATTGATTCTAATGTTTATTGAATGATATGTTGCATCTATGTATGTTTTTATTTTACTGCATTTTATACCTTATGTTCATGGGGCTTAGTTTCCCAGATTTGTTATCATTATAGTCGTGTCCTCTCGCCGATAGAAGGGTGGGGACATGACAAGAATCCACCCTCTTACTCTTGATGAAAAAAATTTCTAACCAGATAACTTGAAAGGTGCTCTTGCAAAATCCCTCAAATAAAATCATTTTCAAACCTTACAAGCCCATAATTCAAAATTTCAAACATGGTGCTAACTGGGTGAACTCACTATAAAAATCCTAAGCATATTGCGGCTGGAAAGAACCAACGAGAGGCTTGAACTGGAAAGGGATAGCATGATATACTTTCATAAACCTTCCATAAAAATCCTAGATAGATTCATTCTCCCCCCTCTTCATTGAATGGAATTTGGACAAACACTTCATGGGGTCTTCCCTTTCTTCCCATTGGTTCTTGAAAGAATCCTTAAAATATTTATATCCCATAATGGAGTTGTCTATAAGACTGGTGAACCATCTCCTTGCCTCTCCAACAAGTATTTGGGAAAACATTCTAACTTTAACATCCTCATGGTTTACTTCTTCCATATTAGTCAAGTCTGCAAACCATCTCAAGTGCTCCTCAGTTGAGTAACCCCTTTCCCAATTAAATTACTTGAGCTTTAGGGTGTAACCATGGGGAAGGTCATGAAGAAGTGCAGGGAGAAGTGTAAGGGAGAACCTTTTAGCTTTCCCTTGGGTTTTGGCAGGTTATTAAGAGGGGCTGAAGGCAGTGTGGCAAACAACAATAATCTTCTATGAGGAACTGTAGAGCTATGAAGGACTGTAAAACTGAGTGATGAAGGTTTCTCAAGCTATAAAGTGGTGGGAAATAAGGCTATGGCGGGGGAGTTTAGTGATCCTGGTTTAGAGGGAAATGGAGGATATTATTAATCAGACGAGGGTTTTAGTTCCTTCCCTAGAGATTCAGAAAAAGATGTAGAGTCATTTGTAGCATCATGATTTTCACAGGGATGGTCATTTTTCTTATGTGGCTTCACTAAAGGGTCCTGGTCTAGGAAATATGTACAAGATGAGGAGCTTATTTTAGTCCTTAAATTAGGATATACATTGGTGAACCCTTGGCCTCATTCTAAATGCAATAAACAATGGAACACTATTTTGACCAACCTAGGAAAGGATAGGAGAAAATTTACTAAAAAGGACAAGATATATTGGAGAATATTCACAATGGAGTATGTCATTTTTCACCATGCCTTTCCAGGTCTATTATACTGAGTTCATTTTCCCAGTAAAGTCACCATAGAAACTCTAAAAATATTTGCAGCTTCTCAGTGGTTGGTATTCCCAATGGAGTCACCTTCCAAAGGTTTTGAGTGGAGTATCCAGAGTATCTACAATAGTAATATGTCTAGGATAGACTGCTCAACCAGTTTATAGAAACAAAATAATGTCATTCTTCCCAAGGATATAATAGAAATCAATTCCCCGATAGCGGTGCCAAGATGTTATCACCCTGTAATTTTCCTATGGTTGTGGTAGCAATTCACAGAGGTAACAATTTCAACAAATATTTAGTCTGTATTCTAGCCTTACAGTGAGAGAGGGATATCTCTTTGTCATAAGAACTAATTCACATATACATTTAGCTTTAAACAACCAATGAGAAGGCTAGATTCTGATGGGAACATATTTGTTTGTAAATATAAATATTGTAAGAGAGACATATATAAAAAACCATTGGGCAATGGAGTCATAGTCTGAATCATTCAATGATATTACAACAAATAATAATCAATGGTTTTATCTCATATATTGTGAGGCAAAGTAAGTGTAATATTCAGCCAAATATATTTAATAGATGGTACGAGAAAGGAGGGAAATTCCATTGCAGCAAGGGGCACCTATCTGCGAATGAATCCCTTGAAAACACCTTTAGTAGAACAATAAATAAGGGAAATGATAGAAATGGAGCATCTAACTAAGATGAATTCCATAACAATCATCACAGACACATTACAAATGCTACATCTGATGGAAGGAGCACTGCTTAAATAAATGAATTCCCCACATACAACTAGAAATCACTACCAAGAATTTATGCATATGGAAATAATAAAAAATAGGAAACACAAACTGAATATAAACCCTGTGATGAATCTCATAAACTTAGAGAAGCATTTTCATTATTGCTTCCAATAAATTTACAGAGCTATAATCCGAGTGCAGAGGCCCTCAAAAATATGAAATTCAAATCAACCCTAAATCTCCTCCGAAGAGGTCACATTTATAGTGCTATGGCTGGCGAGACCAAAAATAGCGAATCAATCCCAAATCATCATCGTACATTCTAAAATCTATGAAGTGGCACTTTCTCGATTATTTCTACATGAAACAGGGAATATGGAATCTTAATAAAACTAGTAATGCGATGGTTGGGGATCATGATCGCTTGTCATGACAACGATGGCTCAAAGTTCCCTTAATGGTTTTCTTCTCACTCATCTAGACCTGTTCCTCCTCCTGTCGGGATCTATAGCGTGTATCTGGTCCTTCTGAGCCTATCGACTGTTTTCCACTACTCTGGAGATGGTAGTTCCATCATGAACATTTATTTCTCCAGTACACGTAATTTGGTTTGGTCCTTGTAAGAAAATCTCTACAAATGTGCACATTATTTTATAGCTTTTCATATCCTTATCCATATCACACGTTTGTCTCATGAAATGGTTTTACGTCGTAGATATAAATCTTCAATAATCTTAACCATCAAAAGATGTGGCCTTTCCTGAACCTTTGATCTATCCAAGACTCAATCTAGGCTATCAATTTTATCTGTCATGGGCTCCATTTTGCAGCCTTTTTCTTTTTATTCCCCTCGCATCTTTAAACTATGAAACAAATCACAGCCGTAGATCCTTCCTACAAGATATCTCAACCGTCCAAGGATGCAAATTTTACCCTATTTCATAATCCATTGTCTTTATAAACCTTGCACAATTTCTCATCAAGAAATAGATCAAGGACGTAGATCAATTTTCTCGCCATATCTCCGTTGTCCCAAGGTGCGGGTTCTACCACATTTTGTAGCCCCAAACCTTCTTATATTCTACGCATGTTTGGGTGGTGAAATACATTTTCGTCTGTAGATCTAGCTCCGCCCCGATATCCCTTGTTCAAATTTGTGGGGTATACCGACATTTCTCAACTCCGAATCACCTTATCTCTCATGCATGTTTGGGTGGAGAAATTTTTCTCCTTCGTATATCTAGACTGCTCAGAATCCGAACCATTAAAGCATGGAACATATAACAGATTTCGTATACCTCCATAGCTTACTTCTTTACACATATTTTTCCCAATGAAATCTCCCTCATCCGTCAATCTGTAGTACATTTTCATCTAATGGTTGATCATATACATCGTTTAACCTTGTCTGCTAAAGTTAGGCCTATTTTAAAACCACGCATATTTCCTCGGTGAAACATTTCTCAACCGTTTATGGATCTACGCCATTCATTTTTTCCACTAGATAACTGTGAGTGTATTTTCGTTTTTGAACCGAAATGCAGGGTCATAACTCTAGGATTTTCTATGTTTTCTCATGCCACACCATGGGATAATCCATTTTGTTATTTAGGTTTTAGGACAAGCTTCCCAAGCAACCTCCAAATCACTAGATATGATTTTTTTTTTCCTATACCCCCTTCAGTTTCATTGATCTAGAACTTTGTAGGGGAAATAGTGCAACTACCTATGTAGAAAACTCCAAAATTTAGCACAAGTGCTAACAAGTCATTTCAAGAAATGAAATATAGTTCATGAGTTTCTTTGTGGATTATTAGGAAGCAAGACATTTATGAAAATAATTATAGTAGAAAATTTCATATATGATTATATCCCATAAAGATTAAAAACTAATACATAGGTCAAATAAATATTTGTAATCTCTCACATTAATTTCAATATTCATCAACAAAAGGAATGATCACTACTCCATGGAACTGAATCTTTTTCTTAATCTTTATTTACCATCTCATGAAAATCTCACATAGATTTGGAAACATGATAATAGTTAAATAAATATCAAGGAAAACATATTTGTAGCACTCTATAACATTAATCTCAAACAACGATATTGCAACACAAAATAGCTCGTCAACTCAACAATAAGATAGAATACCTCCACACTAAATTTCCATCCCTTTATAAATGAATTCGTATTACAATATATAGACCTTTTGGGTTAACAAAATTTAGTTTTACCCCAACTAATTGGTAACAATATTTTGACATATAACATTTTACATTTTTATTTTTAAATTCAACTTTTTAACACCTTTTCCTTTTAATTTTTATTCTTGGATGCACCTTTCTTCTTTCCATTGTTTGGTGAAGTTTTCCCTCTCATGTCGACCTAGTTTTTCATTACTCAATGAATTGGATGAATTACATATTGGCTCTTCCTATGTGTCATTCTATATTTTCTTGACATCTAGGTGGCATAAAATGTAATGGAGTTGATTAACTTGTGAATTGTTTTGGTATTTAAGGAATTTTCTTTCTACTAAGTTGTTGTGCTATGCCTAAATTTTGGTATGATGTTTGTGCTTTAGGTGGAAATAATACTTTGTGGTAGTTAGCCACAACTTACCACTCCTTCCACATGGGTATACGATAATATTTTAGAATCTCCAATGATATTTATGCTTCATTATTCCTTTCATATTACAATGGTCCTATCTACTTAAGTATAGTCCTAAGTTTGATCCATATCAATAAATTAGGATTGAGTATTTCTGCTACTTGATCAACAATGGTCCCCCCTTCCAAAACATGCATCTGAAGGATTGGATTCCTCTATTGGTTTAATTTGGATTGGTATTCTTCTTTAGATCAAAACTCCCCATTTCCATCCCAAGGATATGGAAGTCCTAACTTTCTTACTTCATTGAATAGGATTTTAAAGGATGTTATACCATCTGCTAGTATCCCTATATGACTCTATGTTTTGAGAAATAAGGATTTCTTGAGCACCATTTTACTATATTTTGATGATTTGGTCTCTATTTGTGATCTTAAACTCCTCCAACTTCATATTTCTCATGTTATTCAGATAGTCAATAATTTCTTCATCCTACTCTGACATTTTCATTATTTATATATCCACCCTTATGTCCTCTTCCTTTGCTAATTTGTACAATTCCAATTCATTGTATTGTCCCAAATTTTTCGTTGGTTCACAATGGCCAAATCACATTTTCCATATTCATGAAATTTGTCAAAGGGATGCTAAAAGTTAAATAATTGCCAAGGAGGAAAATCACTAGTTTCATAGGTTGGGGGTGGAAGCTTTGAGATTTCGAATAAGGGGATAATAAATGATGTTTAGACATTAGAAAGGGATAAATAGTTAGTAATGTATCTTATTAAATAAATACAAGAGAAAATTGAAATGGCTATGGAGAATGGAGACACATGGAGACTATGGGGCCCACTCAAGCTAGAATTCCTATGTTAAATGGTATCCTCCTCTTGTAATTTCGAATATATAGGAAGCCTAATGTTTTGGGCTGGATTATGAGGTTAATATACTTTTCCATATACTTCATAGGTATAATTTTGGATGAACTGTAACTTACATAGGAGAGGAAGAGCCAAATGGGAGTTTCATGGACACTTGGCTAGATTTCCCTTACATTTATGACATCTATGACACCAATGATGGAGATTCTATGACAATTTTGATACAAGTCATATATGAAGGATGAAATAATGGCATACTAACATGTTAGGACTTAATAGAGAATCTTATAGGTCGAATTTGGGAGTTGGAGAAGGCCAAGAGGCTCCTACTCAAATTTGGGAGAAGAGGTGAGGTGAAGAGAGAGGCCACATGGCATACCATGAGCAGCCACACCAATTCGACTTGGATTTGGTTTATGGATGGATTTGGAACCTTATAATACTAATAATTTTTATAAAATAAATTTATCATCAATGAGAAGAATATTTTTCTCATTTGTGAAATTGTCATTTGTGAATTGTGAGAGCTAGTGGATGACTAGTTTTCTTGCTTAAGCCAATTTCGGGGGTGAAAGATTCCCATCCTAGTTGGTGTTTGGAAATGCCACTCAGGTATTTAATGGAGATTTAATGGAGTCTTATTTCTATGTGCAATATACAGGAATTTCATTGGAATCTCATTATCATCTTGTTCTTCCATTCATCTCAATATTTCTCACCATATTTTAGCTCTATGGAGTGAGGCGCACTTGGTGAGATATTCATCTCTTTGAGAGAGATTATCTTGCTTCAGTATTTTGTATTCTAATGTAAATTCTCTTTTAATTAAGTTCAGAAATCTCTCAGGTATAAAATACAATATATCTCATGTATTATTGTCCAATATTGAAGAAACAGTGCCATTTCCCCAATACCTTGTTGTAAACTCTTGCAATCCTTATGGAATCGAATATATGTGTCCACCATTGATGATTTATGAATTAATGAACTTTAATTAAAGTATATTATGGGTTTAATGGTATTTAACTAATAATTGGTGGCAATTTTGTCAAATTTCATAGCATTTGGGGCAAACTACATCTCATTTCCCCAAGGGTCCAAAACTAGTTTTTTATATCTAATTGAAGGAAGTGATAAAATCCATGGGAGTTTGATTGGTTCTGAATATGAGTCTTTTATAATTTATTTTACACATATCCTGATTCAATTTTATAATTTTATTTATTTTATGTACATTTGGGAAGCCATTCCAACAATTACCTGGGAGGGATTTGAGCCCCAAAAATTGCTAGTAAATTCATCTATCTTATTCAAAATATGATATAGACTTTCAGAACTAATTGGAAGACCATAATACATCCCTGAGAATAATAATTAAGTTATTATATAATTCATACATCTTCTCTGAATATTTGGGAACAATTGGGCTGATTTGGAGACGAAGACACTAAAATTAGTCAAGAGCCAAAATTATGAAAAATTTGGAAAATTGGGCATTTTAATAAAATTTCTTAAAAGGGGACATTACAGTGGTATTAGAGCATTATCTTGGCACCTTATTTGGTCTGATATTTATGAGTACAATAATTCAAGGACCACCATTATGTATTGAAACCCAAAAGTTCTTTTGTTGAAGAGGAAAAAAAAAACCAGGAGATGAAGGAAATTGTTTTGGAAACTATGACTCGGGATGAAAAGGGAACCTCATATGATGGTAAGGAGATAATAAAAAGAATGGAACCTATCCTTTAATACATGACCAATAATATTATGAAAGGATCCAAATTTTTGGCTATCCAAAGTTGGGAAAAATATATTGATTTTAAGAAGACCAAGGGGGAAAATGCATCTGCTTGCTTGAAGGAGAAAAAGGAGGAAACCCATGAACCACCTAGTTCTAAAATAGGTGAAGTAGAAGAAGTATTACATGAATAGGATATAAATTCACTCCCAAATTAATTTGAAAAGGATTAGGAAACATCACATGAGAAGGAAGAAGAAGAGTACCTTGAAACTATTGAATATCATTCTGAAACAAATTCTACTATGGACATGGACCAAAGTGCATATACTGTTGGATGCTTGAACTATGAAGGAGTACCTAATGATGGGTGATCACAACTCTTTGTTGGTGACATAGAGATCATATTTCAAAAAATTTCTGCAAGCCAAATTTCCATTAAACATGAAAATGAAGACCTTGTAGCAGTTGAAGAAGAAACAAGATCAACTTCCCCATCACCACTTGAGCTTCATGAAGTTAGTCCAAGCAAGAAGGAAGAATATGAGGAGGTTCATTTTCAAGAGCCTCATTTTATTGAAGGGTCCTTAAATATGAATGAAAATAAGATCGAAGAGGCCCTTAGCATACTCCATGACACTCAAGCAATGGTATCAAATTCTTGTCGGAGAGCTACTTCCTTGGAGGAAACATCATTCCTTGAAGACATGGAGAAGATTCAAAGAGAAATGTGCAAAATAAAAGGTAATTTCGTGTATTTTATTTTTGATAGAAAAAATTTCATTGAGCTTAGTGAATGGTTACATGAATCCTACTTGAAGAATAATGAAGTTATTGATAATCTCACAATTCAAAATGAGCAACTTCTTGAAAAGTTGCAAGACACTTGTTTCTCCTCTGATGTTTCATATTTTCATAAGGTATATTTATTGGAGGATTCTCATGACATGATGTATCATGAAAAACATGAAAAATTGCAGGTTCTTTATGTGCTTGAGGATGATAGTGATGAGATCCAATCACTAGTAATGGCGAAAGAGGAACTTGAGTTGACTCTTGAAAATGGTTACACAATTTTTGAAGAAGTGCATAATTCCACGACCTTGGAACCAACCCATGAGGAATTTTTTTCATTTTTTAGGGAGGTTCATAATAGTACCCCTATGGATCCTTCACATTATGACAATTTTTCACTTATTGATCATTTGGGTGAGTTGGTTCTTTCTCCTACATCCTACACTTCTAAATTTTGCAGCAGTCATCCTAATGAAGTATGGGTGAAAGGTTTCTTTTTGATGGTGCCACATGAAGAGCATGGAAATTCTATTTCTCCTTTTGATGATGGAATTATTAGAGAATCATATTATTTATATTTTAATTAGAATCCTTATTTACATTATGATTATACACATGTACATGGGTGCACCTATGATGTTCACTTGAGTCACTTGGAGACTCATGATTTTCCTTGCTCCTTTTATAGTCTATTTGAAGTTGTAGGAACTTCATCCCACACTTGGGTGAAGAGTTATATTATTAAAGAACATTATTATTGGAAGAAACATCCTCTGATGTTACATGATGATATACATATTCATGAGTGTATTGATGAAACTTCTTTGAGCCAGTTGAAGTCTTCATCTTTTCCTTGCTCCTTATTTAGTTCAGATTTTGATGGAGGTTCTCCATGCACTTATTGGATGAAAGAACACATGGATGATTATATTGATGCACATTACACATCATTTGGAGAAAATTATTATTCACATTTGTAGAAGAATTCCTTTTTACTTTCTGATGATGCACATCTACATGGATGCACCTATAATATGAATTTGAGTCACTTGAAGACTCATGGTTTTTATTGCTCACCACTTGGTTCATTTGATGTTGGAGGAACTTCATCCAAATCTAGGGTGAATAGACTTATGATAGAAGAAAATTTTTGTTACCAGACACATGCATTGTTATATATTTATGGTTAACTCATTCATGGATGTATGGGTAAGACTTCTTTGAGTCATTTGAAGTCTCTTTGTTTCTGTTGCTCACTATTTGGTTCAAATTTGAGTAGAGATTCTTCATTCTCTCCTTGGATGAAAGAATACATGGTTGAATATTTTGATGCATATAAATTCCTTTTGAAGCAGAATTATAGGAAATGGGATACTCACCTATGTCATTGGAGCAGATTTGATTGGTCACTTGAACCATGTATGTACTTGGAAAATGGTAGTCTACTCACTGGGAGGAATAAGCACTTTCATGATTTCTTGGTGAGGCACCTCCTTGATATACATTCTTATTATGTTCTTATATACTTTGATGATATATATTATGCACTCATTATGTTTGGAAGAATTCATACAAGAAAATGGGATCCAGGAATTCTCTTTCCAAACGGTATGGGTTGGAGAGAACTCTTAATTGTTGGAGTGCAATGCAAGCAATGGGAACCTAGGATAGTTTTTAGTCCCATTGATTTCAAATTCTTTGGGAAACAAGCAGTATGAAATATGGATTCCCCACTTAATAAGTTGATGTTAATCAGAGTAGTGCAGCAGCAATCATGGTGGTACCTCCCTGAAATATTCATGGAATCTTAAAGACTCAAAGTGGGAAGCTCAGGGGAAACTTCAAAGAATCATACTGAAAGCAGGTTCTTCAACAACCATGTTTGAAATTGCTTGAGGACAAACAATATTGGGAAGGGAGGGATTTTAATGTCCCAAATTTTTCATTGGGTCACAATGGCCAAATCACATTTTTCATATTCATGAAAGTTGTCAAAGGGATGTTAAAAGTCAAATAATTGCCAAGGAGGAAAATCACTAGTTTCCTAGGTTGGGGTTGGAATCTTTGAGGTTTGGAATAAGGGGATAATAAATAATGTTTAGAAATTAGAAGAGGATAAATATTTAATAATTTAGATTATTAAATAAATACAAGAGAAAATTTAAATGTCTATAATGAATGGAGACGCGTGGAGACTATGGGGCCCACTCAAGCTAGAATTCCTTTGTTAAATGGCATCCTCCTCTTGTAAATTAGAATCTATGGGAATCATAATGTTTTGGGATGGATTATGAGGTTAATATACTTGTCCATATAATTCATAGGTATAATTTTGGATTAAATGTAACTTACTTGGGAGAGGAAGAGCCAAATGGGAGTTTCATGGACATTTGGCTAGATTCCCCTTACATTTATGACATCTATGACACCAATGATGGAGATTTTATGACAGTTATGACACAAGTTAGATCTGAAGGCTGGAATATTGACATAATAACATTTTAGGACTGAATAGAGCATCTTAGAGGTATAATTTGGGAGTTGGAGAAGGTCAAGAGGCTCCTACTCAAATTTGGGAGAACAGGGAAGGTGAAGAGAGAGAGGCCACATGGCATAGCATGAGCAGGCACACCAATTCGAATTGGATTTGGTTTATGGATGGATTTGGAACCTTAGAAGACTAATAATTTTTATAAAATATAGGTATCATCCATGAGAAGAATATTTTTTTCATTTTTGAAATTGTCATTTGTGAATTGTGAGAGCTAGTGGATGACTAGTTTTCTTGCTTAAGCCAATTTCAAGGGTGAAAGATTCCCATCCTAGTTGGTGNTATTTAATGGAGATTTAATGGAGTATTATTTTCAAGTGCAAGCTATAGGAATTTCATGGAAATCTGAATATCATCTTGTTCTTACATTCATCTCAAGTTTTCTCACCATATTTCAGCTCTATGGAGTGACAATTTGTGAGATATTCATCTCTTTGAGGGAGCTTCTCTTGCTCCAGTATTTTTTATTCTGATGTCAATTATATTTTATTTAATTTGATAAATATATCGGTCAAAAATACAAGATATCTCATGTATTATTTTCCAATATTGAAGAAACAGTGCCATTTCTCCAATACCTTGTTGTAAACTCTTGCAATCTTGATGGAATCGAATATATGTGTGAACCATTGATGATTTATGAAAGAATGAACTGTAATTAAAGTATATTATGGTTTTCATGGTATTTAACTAAGAATTTGTGGCCATTGGGTCGAATTTCATAGCATTTGGGGAAAACTACATCTCATTTCCCCAAGGGTCCAAAACTAGTTTTTTATATCTAATTGAAGGAAGTGATAACAGCCATGGGAGTTCGATTGGTTCTGAATATGAGTCTATGATAATGTATTTTTCACATAATATACTTTAATTTTATAATTTGATTGATTTTATGTACATTTGGGAAGCCATTCCGGTAATTACCCGAGAGGTATTTGAGCCCAAAATTGCTAGTAAATTCATCTATCTTATTCAGAATCTAATATAGAATTTCAGAACTGATTGGAGGGCCATAATACATCCATTAACATAATAATTAATTTATTATATCAGTCATACAGCTTATATGAATATTTGGGAGAAATTGGGTTGATTTGGAGACCAAGACACTAAAACTAGTCAAGAGCCAAAATTGGAAAATTGGGCATTTTAATAAAATTTCTTAAAAGCAAACATTACATTCATCCCGTATCATCTCAAAATAATCCCATTTACCTAGAAATAGCTAAAAAAAAATTGTACCACAATTATTATGTTGATATTTTGATTATTGTCTCATCCTAGGTATTTAATTTAAGGTTTTTAATCTGACTTTTAAGTTCATTTATCTATTTTTATGCATCTCCAAGCTCATCCTCTTTCTTGTTGTTCTCTCCTTCCAATTCCAGGATTTGTTCATCCTTTTTAGCAATATCGGCTTCCAATTCTTGAATATTTTTATCTTTAGCATCAAGGTGTGGGTTTGAAGGTTGAGTGGTGTACTTTCATGGAACATATTCATCCATTACATAAATAATATCCTTATCCACTGGCTCATTCTCATGTTTTGATTTATTCTGCTCAACTTTTGTTGCATGATTAATTTCTTCAAGTGTCTTTGCAGCTGGTGTTTGAGTAGGGATATTAGTATTAATAGATATTTGTTGAAGCTTGAGGGAGGAAATATGTATCTGTAATTCATTAATTATATTCTCTCTTTCTTCTAATAATATTTTAAAATGTACAAATGCAATAACAATTTATTCTTTCTCCTTTTGCACCTATATAATTGAAACCATTTAAATAGGGTGTACAAAACGAATCTTTAGTGGCTTGTTAAATTGTGTTACTTCATTATGTTTTGTAGATATAAAATCCCTAATATAGGATCCATCTAAGGGATTTGATCCCAAATATATGATTTTAACTTCCAACTACTTAATTTTGTCTTTCTTGGCTTTGGTAGTCCACTAGTCAACCTTCCATGGTTCTTCCACTTTTCTTAGTGACTTCCTTAGCTTTCACTAGTACATGTGGACATTTTTCCCACGTAAAATAATTTCTATTGCAACACTTTTGCATTGCTATAACGACAAATATGACCCCTTGTTTTCGTGGAAAAATTTTTGTCGTCGTATCAAAACTTGCCACAGTTTGTCGCTATAGTGACTGAAAAGATATGAAACATCCTTTGGTTAAAAAATAAATTCTATCGCTATAGCGACACATTTTATTCTATTTATCGACACATTTATCATCGCTATAGTGACGAAGGTCTATCAGTATAGAGACCAAAAGACCTTTTGAACTTGCATGTTTAAATAAATTTCTACCACAATACTCTATCACAGTAGCGACGAAGGTCTGTCACTATAGCAATGACAAGTCCTAGAAAGTTCTGATGAACTTGCTATACTAGCGATGAAAATTTTCGTCGCTATTATACCAAGTTCATCGGAACTTTCTAGGTTTTTTCATCGCTTGTTATAGCTGATTTTACCACATCATGTAGATCACATATTTATGGCCTTCCCTTTCCCTCTATGGATTCCTTGGACCCCATGGAATTATATTATACTTTGATGTTCCAATATCATCCCCAAAAATTGTCTGTTTATACATATACGTGACTTTTAAAGCAATACCTGTGTATACACACATTTTTTGACCTAAAACCCGCGTACATCAGGATGTGTGCAAAATGACAATTTATTTTGGATTTTTCCTCATTTGAGTCTAAATAACTTGACTCTTGGCCTTCCAAATGCCTTGAGAACACTTGGATTTGAACCTCCATTGCCTCTTTGGAGTGCTATATAAGGAACCCCTTGCATACATTTAAGGAGGAGAAATTGAAGAGAAAGGAAACTATAGTCCATCATTGCCTCAACTTTTCTTATACTTGAGTCTGCATCCCTTTGTCCCTTGGAGCACATAGTGTTCTTCCCAAGCTTTCCTTTTCTTTGTGAGATTTTTATCAAGAGATGGAGGATTGAAGTGGTGGAGGACCAGGTGGTGGATTCGGTTTCTCCGTTTCACAGAAGTGCCGACAGAGTTTGTCACTATTGTATCTATGATTTATTAATAGAAATATATTTTCCTGTCCAATTCATGTGCATTTTGAATATGAATATTGAATCCATGGATTTATTTAATTGCTTATAGATGGTTTATTATATATTCTAGGATAATTCTAACACATCTATATACATTATGCTTGATTTGTTTGTTATTGTTGAGAGCAAATTGTATTTGCAATTGCATTGGAAAAGCTCAGCGGGGATCTACTTCAACCTTCCCGAATAAGGTACGATTCGATATCCCTTAGTGTTAGATTTTATTATCATTCTTGCATATTGGGAAAGATTGATTTCTGGTTTCATATTATCTGATGTGGTACCCCCAAGCCATAGGAATTTTCTCTCTGTATTAGAATTGGCGACTCCGCTGGGGATGTTCCTTGTTTTTGTTTGGGGCTGGGGGCACAATGTGCTTGACTTGTTCTCTGTTTCTCCACATTTCTTTGTCTCATTTAGTAGTATGTTCATCCATTGACACTCCCCTAGATTGGTTTTACCCTTGGCCTTCTTTTTACCACTTTCTTCTCTGTATACACAATTTTTTGACTAAAAGTTGCGTACATACACAGGTTTTTGGCCAAAAGTCGCGTATACATGAAGCGTTTTGGCCAAAAGTCACGTACATACGCCACTGTTCTTTGAACAATCACGTATATCCTCCATTTTTCTTGAGTTGGATGTTGTGGGAATTTTTTGGGTGGGTTATGAGTGTGGATGGGTATTCCTGGGTTCTGATGTTGTCTGTCGACTGCTTCTTTCGTGATGAGAGATCGCTTTTTCATTGATCTTTCTTTGAAAGTAGTTCTAGTTATTTATTTCCTTTTTTGTTTTACCATTAGTGCATTAGTATTTTGGTCTCGGTGTCTTGCTTGGCTTGTGTTTTCTACTTGATTTAGAGATTGAGGAGTTTAATGACTTTTATTGCATTTTCATTATTGTATATTGAAAATACAAAATAGTTACATTCTTACTTGCATCTGACATATGCATTTAAGCAGGTACTTGCATTGGATTGCTTGGATGAGAGTTGTCTTTAGGAGATGAGAGTTGTCTTTAGTTGCATGGTCATTTCCCTTTGAGTAATCATAGTCATTAAAATCAACGCTTAATTAAAATGAACTACACAATTTTCTTTGATAGGGTTCACCAACAAGATTAGGATTTAGAGTCTTGAAATAGTTCATTGTGAGTTAATTCTCCAAGACTACTAAACAAAACAAGTAGGTGTCTTTCCAGGTGAGTGATAGAAATCCTTGGTATAATTAGTGTTTCTAAGGAGGCTCCTCTTACACAGGAGTTAAGCATGAGGAAGCGTACATGATTGTGGTTGGGATATCCCTTGGCCACTTTTTGTGAGCATCGGAGATATTTCCAGGATCATATTTGTATCTAGCGGATTTTGAGGTACCAGTTGGCGCTTTCAAGCTTCGGGCTTTGCTAACCTTCCCATATGGTCGATCCCACTTGCGACTATCTTCCTGAGCATTGGTTATATTGGGGTGACCTTAGCTGCCTTACCTAGGTATTGAAGTGGGTACTTGCATAGGTTATTCTGTGAGTGTCTTGGCCAGGTATGGGTCGAACAACACAGTTCCTTTATGCGTTGAAGTTTAGGGCCACTATAATTGGTTACATACCTCTGCTTGTAGTGTACAGGAGTCTTGAGCCTCTCCTAGGCGAGACATGCATGCTGCATTAATGACCTCATTTATCCTCCCCTTGGTGTGCTTGCATTTTGGTTGTATATTTTCTTATGAGTATAATATTTGTGCGCTAGTTGGATTTTGGGGTCATGATTACTTGAGTATATTGAGTTTCTCTTGAGTTTGGGTCCTTTTATGTTCGACATGCCTGATATTACTACTAGTATTTTGTCACCTGCTCCAGGTCCTAGTGCGGACCTTGGTGTTAGACTTAGGGGCACCACATCCCCTTACCTTGCTCATAGATTTGGGAGTGTTCATATTCCAGCCTCTACTCCATTTGTGGAGGATTGTCACTCCCTTGATCTAGTCTTAACACAAGTGTTCATTCTCATAGGGGTGGTAGTGGATAATTACTTTGAATGTAGTTGTC
The DNA here is from genome assembly GCA_001517045.1 of Pseudotsuga menziesii. Lineage (NCBI taxonomy): Eukaryota > Viridiplantae > Streptophyta > Pinopsida > Pinales > Pinaceae > Pseudotsuga > Pseudotsuga menziesii. Next base: position 531,746 of record LPNX010269995.1, read on the forward strand.
ATGATCAATCTTCCCTATATCCTATATTTTGGACTCTTTATTGACTATTTCCAACTGTGTTGGACTAATATTGTTGTCATGTAGGGTCCAATTTTTGTACACTCTCCGAGGTCTTGACTTGTTCGTATCTATGACGGATATAATTTTGAACTGGCATATAGGTTAGGATTCCATATCCGCTTGCATTATTCATTACCTTATGATTGTTTCATCTTAAACTTAGGTTCGAACCCATTCTGGGATATCATAGAACCTTCATGCTACTGTTAGAAGTGGTATTGTGTGAATGGTAGAGATTTCCTATACATGGGTGCCCTAGTTAGATCATTTTTTTCATTTGGTACCCATCCTAAGATGCCTCCTTTAGGTTGTGGGAGTCCCTTTTTAATCCTGCCATGTCCTTGAGCAAGAGCTTCATAATCCTCTTGAACTTTATGCTGGATTTTCCCCATAGGGACTCCCTTGTATATATAAAGTTGTAATTGCATTTCATGATTTTTTATTGTATTCTTGAGATTTATGTTGGCTCCTTGCTTCATGTTTATAAGCCATATAGCCAGATCTTGTATCATGTCTGGCCAAGAAGAGCCTTCTACATATCCTTAGCAGCTTGATCACCCTTTTACCAGGAGGAGACCTTCCCTAGAGTGTCATTATCCTGCACATGTTTCCTTGCATTGAGCATAGGTATGTTCCACTGCTTGGAACTAGATTTCCTATCCTTGACACTCGTCTCCTCCTAGATATGTAATATAAAGCAATTTTATTCTTTCTCAAGATTTTCAAAATATCTGAAAAATTCCAAAAAAATTAAAAAACATAAAAAGACGGATGAGAAAAGATGTTATCTTTGGTAGCAGTCAAGTCATGTCACCTTCAAATAGAGCACATTATATCACATCTGTTGGTTGGGATTTTAGTTTTACTTTAGGAGTTGTACTCGTTACTCTAATTTTATCTCCACCAACTGGTTATGATTCTAGTCCCCATGGAGCCTATGTTGATTCCTCCTGTGTCACAGAGATGTACCAGTTTTCATATCGAGTCCATGCTTCCTACCTTAAGTCACCACTTGCCTTATGCCCTTGTTCAAAGGAAGTTGAATCTTGAGTCGTCCATTCCTAGTACTGTTACTAGTTCATGCACATCTTGTTCGTTGAGTTCGTCCACATTATACAGCCTTTCTAAGTACCTCGTTTTGGTTGATGGTGGATGCCTTAATTTCCTCCTTCTAGTGGATTCCATTCCATAGACATCAGAACATTTATTCTGGAATAGGAGTCTAGATTCATTTGAGTGCCTTCAGACTTACAGTCATCGGTTGTAGGTTCTCTCTCCATTTTGGGAATACATCAATTTCCCTTGCTCGATGGATTCTTCCAAGTGTTTGACCTAAACACATCTATTCACACTTGGTAAATTGCACTCTGTACCTTGATTCCCATTGTTATTATCGGTGGGTTATCTCGTGTCTATTAATGGTATACATCAATGACTGGTAATCAGACGATGGACTACTATGTTGGACCTCGACACATCTACTCACATAATAGGACATGTACTCGTAGCATTTTGTGTAGAATACCTTCTAGCTTGGTGGAATTCCATATATGATGTTGTTACGGAGAAGACTTCCTATGGCTTGGGGTACCACAATAGACAGGGTAACCGCAGAAATCAATCCTTTCCTATATGCAAGAGAAACCAAACATCTAACACTAAAGGATCTCGAAACATACCTTGTTCCAAACGGTTGATGTAGATACCCATTGAGCTTTTCCACTCTCTCTTTTATTGATAATTTTCTCTCTCAACATTCAGCAAACAAGACAAGCATGATATATGACCTACTCTAGCATATATAATCAATAACATATAAGAATTTAAAATCATCCATGGATTCAATACTCATTTAAATACACATTATTGGACAGGAAAATATATTTATATTAATATAAATCAGAGATTACAATAGTGAAAACCTTTGTTGGCACATTTGCGAATCGAAGAAATTGAGTCCTCCACCTGGGCCTCCACCACTTAAATCCTCCATCTCTCAATAGCAAGCTCACAAGCAAAGGAAATCTTGGGAACAACACAAAATTCTCCAAGGGACAAAGGGATGCAGACTCAAGTATAAGCTTCGGCAACAATGGACTATAGTTTTCTTGCTCTTCAATTCCTCCTCCTTCAATGTATCCAAAGGGTTCCTTTTATAGTGATTTAATAGGGTAATGGAAGGTCAAATCCGAGCAATCTCAAAGCATATGGAAGGCCAAGAGACAAGTGACTCGGATCCACATCAAGGAAAACTTCAAAACTATTTGGCCTTTTGTACACATCCCGATGTATGCGGGTTTAAGGGTCAAATCCGCATATATACGTGAGAATAGGTTTAAAAGTCGCGTATAGAAAATAGTGTATGTTTTTAGGGATGATATTGGAAACATCAAAGGAACAAAAATGGTTCATGGGGTCTACACAGTCTTTAGAGGGACAAGGAAGGCCATAAAGGTGTGATCCACCATGTGTGGTAAAATCAGTTGTAACAGATGCCCCCTAATGTGTGAGGTTAGAGGGGTGATACGATGGCCGAAATACATTATAAGTCCATCCCAAAAGTGGAGTGATGAAGAACCAGGTGGAAGAACCAGCCATCCAATAGTACAATACAATGATCAAACTCTTCACATAACTGCAAGTAGATATAGCAATCCCAGATACATAAGAGTACAATGGCCATGAATAGGCATGATACAAAATATGATGTGTGGTCATTGCCACGTAGAATATATATAGATCAGAATATCCATGATGAAGATATACAAAGGATCATGATCTCCATGAAGGCTGAATATATATAATGGATCAAGATCTCCATAATGGCTGGAAATATCTGGCATACACTCGAATCAAGTCACGAGATCTGAAATCTCATGAACACTGGTACGATCAAGGAGGTAGCATATATGAAATGCCACCAATCTGGAAGGTCTTCTACACAATCCGCTAGGAGTACATGTCCTACTATGTGAATAGAGGTCTTGAGGTCAAACATAGTAGTCCATCATCTGATTACCGGTCATTGATGTATATCGTTAACAGACATGAGATCACCCACCAATAATGAAAATGGGAATAAAGGTACTAGAGTGCAAGCTAACATTTGTGAATAAATGTGTTGAGGTCGAACACTTGAAAGGATCCATCGATCAAGGGACATTTATGTATTCCCAAAAATGTCGATGGTGAGAGAACCTACCACTGATGACTGCAAGTCTTAAGGCACTCAAAAATGACTCTAGATTCCTATCCTAGAATAAATGATCTGAAGTCGATGGGATGAAATCCGTTGGAAAGAGGGAATTAGTGCATCCCTCATCATCCAACATGAGGTACTCAGCAAGGCTGTATAATGTGGAAGGACTCGATCATAAAGTGCATGAACCAGTATCAGTATCGAGAATGGCTGACATGCAAAATCAAGAGAACTGAGGAATGGCCGACTCGAGTTTCAACTTCCTTCAAAAAAGAGCATAAAGGTGAATGGTGAATAAATGTAGGAAACATAGACTCGATATACAAAATTATGAAATCTCTACGACATAGGAGGCATCGACAGAGGCTCCATAGGGACTGGAAGCTTAACCAGTCGGTGGAGATAAGATCAGAAAAATGAGTACAGCTCCTAAAGTCAAACTATTAACCCAACCAATGGCTGTGATATATAGTGCTCTGTTTGAAGGCAACACGACTCGACTGCTGCCAAAGATAACATATTTTCTTGTCCGACTTTTTGGTTTTTTTATTTTTTTGGACTTTTTCAAATATTTTGAAAATCTTGAAAAAGAATAAAAGTGCTTTATAGTTACAGACTAGGAGGAGATGAGTGTCAAAGAGAAAACAAACTAGTTCCAAGAAGCAGAACATACCTATTCTCAATGCAAGGACACATGTGTAGGATAATGACACTCGGAGGAAAGTCCCTTCCTTGTAAAAATGGGGAATCATGCTACAAAGGATATGTAAAATGGCTATGGGTGGCTAGACATGAGACAAGCTCGGGCTATATAGCTGATAATCAAATTCAGGGAAGCCAACATAAGGCTCAATGAGGTAGGAAAAAGTCATGATAATGTAATTACAACTTGACATAAGGGAGTCCTGGGAACAAACGCCAGCAAAAATATCAAGAGGAGTATGAGGCTCTTGTGCAAAGACATGGCGATACTAAAGGACTCCCACACCCTAATGGAAAAAATTTCATCATGGGCACCAAATGTAACAAAGGAGCGAACTAGGACACCCATGTATGGTCAAACTCTACCATTCACATCATGTGACTTCTAAAACAACAAGAAGGTTTCATGACAAGATAGAATGGGTTCGTACCTAAGGTTATCATGAAATGGTCATAAGGTCATGCAAAGTGCACATGAATGTGAAATCTAACCTATATGCAAGTTTAGACATAATACCTAAGAGCGGCATGAAAAGGTCAAAATAATGGTTGAAACGACGCTCAAAACGGACTCCTACATCATCAAATTAGTCCAAAACGGTCCGAAAAGGTCAAAAACGGTCCAAAACCATAGAAAGGGGGTAAAAAATTTCAAATTTTTTCTATAAATAGTAAAAAATTCAAAAATTACATATCATTTGAAATTTTTACCCATTTGAGCTCAGAACTTCAAACGCGAATTCCAGGAGCTTCGTCACGCAAAATTTGACACTGTTTGTTCCAAGTAAATTCTCATGTCCTCCTCTTCCATTTTCATGTAAATGTTTTCAATTTCCATGGTTAAATTTGACTTTTAGGCCAATCTAAATTGGTCATTTCAACCCATGCAAAAATCAGGGATTTTTCCGCATATAGGGTTGGCTATACGCGGAAAAACCTCCTAAACCCGCGTACATACACTGTTGTTGTGCAAAGAGTCACATATGCAACCATGCACATGGTTTTTTAAGGTATATAATGACCAAAAATTATTTTTTATGTGCAGGATGGTTCTAGAATGGAGGGAGAGGGAACATGGAGATGTAGAAGAGGTTGTTCGGGGTGAATTGATGGCTCAACAAGCTCTACGTGCATGTGGGCTATACAAGTTTTGGTGTCTTGGTAGCCTAAGGGACAAACCAAGACTCTTGCAGATGCTAGTAGACTACTGGGATCCAGGCTCATAGTATTTTCATATCGATGGGATGTCCCTCACTATAGAGGTGGAGGACATATATTTCATTGTTGAATTGTCCCAATGGGGAGAGGTGGTGAACCTACACTCTCGTAGGCCCAGAGGTGGAATCACCATTGATGAGTAAATTGCAGTATACTATTTTTCAGACACGAAAAAGGATAGGAGTCAAATCCCAACAAAATCCATCCAGGTGCTAGGAATGAAGGCCATATTATTGGCACTCAGCAGGATAGCTGGTCTAGAATCACTCCACCAAGCCTTGCAACCATTGATGTTCTATGCAGTGGAGTGCATGAGACCTATAGTGTATAACTGGAGCACTGTGCTGTTGAGTAATAGGAAGCAGCAGCTCAGTGACTGCAAAATGGGTAGGGTACGAAACTTTGGTTTCGGCAATATACTGAGCACATTCTTCTCTGAGTGTGTTTTGAGGCTAAGCCCTAGGGTTGATGTTCCTCCTCATGGGGTTCGAGCTCTATCCTAACGATGTTGGGAAGATGCTATGCAAATATTGGGTGGAGGTAGGGTGTCTAACCCCTACCCAGCTGGCTTCTTTCCATTGTGGTGGCGGCAGATTATTGCCATCGATGATTATCCCTATGCGGGAATAGATTTTCGGGGATTTCCTCACATGCCCCTACCACCAAGAGCAGCATATGGTGATATTGGTAACGCATCCCAAACCCTATTTTTAAAGTTTTTTGAATTATTAAATTTTTTTTGTTTTTTGATATATAGACTCAAAATACATGTTTTGGTGTGACGACACATAGTGACAATCTGTCATATGTATGCATATGTTGGACAACGGTGGTCTGACGGCTTCCCTCATCATAGACAGAGGGGAAGAGGAGTTGATATCATGGGTGTGAATGCAGAGCGAACGATCCAAAGCACCCACACAAACTTTGTATGATTGATAGACCGGGTACCCATGGCGCAAGTCAAGGACTTTCCTGAGGCCATGCAGCGTCAGGTGGTTGGTGTACCACGAGCATGGGTTCGGTTATTTTGACGACTAGCTAGAGCCATGGTGTGCTACCATGATAAAAACCCCCATCCTCCTCCACGGGATTAGAGACCTAAGAGTGATTCATTTTTGTACTACCGTGTATTATATTTTGGTGGCTCGGAAGCCCCATTTTTGTATTATGACACTTATGTATTACGACATCACATTTTGGATGTTTAATGAAATTTTTTTATGATAATCGACTTTATTTATTTACATGTGTGTAAAAATGTATGTTTTTGATGTGCTTATGGTCTATGAAACAAATTCCAATCTAACACATAGTTAGCATATGATTCAGCAACTTGATTAAAAATTCTTGGAACATGTATGTATGTTATGTTGTCAAATTGTCATTCTAACAATCTCACACATAAGAATATTCGTAATAATGTCGGATCCCTAATACGATACAAGCCATTAAGCTGTGACACTTCTAACTGCGAATCAATACGTACCTCAAGAGAGAGAATACCATGTGAAATGGAATCCCGTAATAGCTCGATAACAACACTATACTCAGCAACATCGTTCAAAGAAGGTCGTAAACATACACCTTCTGAAGACAATACCTGACCCGTAAGAGTATAAATCACCCAAGCAGCAGAGGCTGAGTGTTGAGTGTGGCGACTAGCACCATCAGCAAATCCTATGTAATCAGAAGACTCCATTGACATCTTCCATAAGAGACGAAAGCTAATCAAAAAACCCGATCACCATAAGAAAAACTAACTATGCAAAAAATTGTACAATAATATACAATAATTAGCCCTTGTTGAAGATCATGCATAGCATTTTTTAAGATAGAGCCCATTTCTAGGCTCTGCCAAGGCTGTCCCTTCATAATCCACCAGCTCATAGGCATCCTTCTCTAACACACGTTTGACCATGTAAGGACCATGCCACATGGGATTAAACTTCCTTGCCCCCAAGGGTTCTTTAGCTTGATCCCACAAAAGGACCAAATATCCTTCACTAAACCTCCTTGGACAGACTGACTTATCATATTGGACCTTAATGCAACGCTTATTTACTTCTAGAGCCACTAAGGCATCTCGGCGCTGCTCATCAAGCTTCTCTAAGTGGACCAAATGTTCCTCCAATGTGGAAGTGTCTGGTAAAATCTCTATGGCTAGCTTCAATGAAGGTATTTCGCATTCAACCGACAAGACATACTCCACTCTATGTACGAGCTGATATGGATAAAAACTAGTGGCAATGTTAACTGCGGTCCTATAGACCCACAAAGCAGGATATAACATGATATGCCATTTTGTTCTGCTTTGTGCGATGGTTCGTTGGAGAATGGAATTAAGTGATTTGTTCACTGCTTTAACCTGTCCATTTGTCTAAGGGTAATAAGAGCAGGAGTGCTCCTACTTATACCGTAGCTTCGAGGCCAACTCTTCCATCATTCGATTCTGAAAGTGCCTACCATGGTCAGTGACAAGCACTTTCAGAATACCGAACCGAGTAATAATTCAGTTGAATATGAAATGTGTGGCTCTCTCACCATCGGATTTTATCGTGGGCATAGCCTCAGCCCATTTCGTTAAATAATCAATAGCCACTATAATATGATGATGCCCCCCAGCTGAAGCTGGGTTGCAATCCATGAAGTCAAGTCCCCACTTGGTGAAGGGACCAGCAGTGATAATCGGATGTAACGGGGAAGGATGTGAGTGCATATTCCATGCAAACACCTGGCAAGGGAGACACTTCTTGACCGCATTGACACAATCTTTAAAGATCGAAAGCCAAAAATATCCCGCTCTCAAGATTTTTTTGGATGTAGAAATCCCAGATAAATGACCACCACACGCCCCTCCATGGAAATGATTCAGCACAACCTCAGCCCCTTAATGGGTTAAACAAAGATGTAAAATGGAATCTACCCCACGATGGTACAAATTGTTATCCACTATAAGGTACTTCTTAGATACATGACATAATTGTCGTCGCTCATCCCGTGACACGTGAGTAGGGACCTTCAACGTTTCTAAATATATGATGATATCCCCATACCATGGATCCAAAGTTGAGATAAGGAAAATATGCTCATTGAAAAACGTATCCTCATAAACCTCCTCCTCCTCCTCACTTGGGAAATCAGAAATGAGCTCCGCAAAAATTAACGATTTCTTCAATTTTGCCAAAACAAACTCAAGATTGATATCTTGCAAAATAACAATCCATTTATTATACTTTCTCCCGATCATCCTTCTAGTGAGGACGAACTGAAATGGATTGACATGAGCTACCACCAAGGTCTAGCGAAGGAGAACGTAGTGTCTTAATCTTTGAACCGCATGAACAGTAGCTAAGGCAAGTTTCTCCACATGGGAATAATGGATTTCCACATCTATAAGGTTCCGGCTCAAATAATATATGACATGCTCATGGAGCTCCTCATCCTCCTGAACCAAAACCATACCAATCGTCTCCATGGATGTGGCCAAATAAATAAAAAATTCATGGCTATAGTCAGGTGAACTAAGCACGGGGGCCAATGCTAAGGCCTGCTTAAGAGCATAAAAGGACTCCTGGGCTTGCTCATCCCAGCAAAAGGTAGTGTCCTTCTTTAAAAGACACATAAAGACTCTGGTCAAATTGGAAAAGTTAACCATGAATCTCTGTAAGAAATTTTCCATTCTTTGCAAACATTGAGGATGTCTAATATTTCACGGGGAAGACAATTGAAGTATTCCATCAACCTTTAAGGGGTCAACTTTTATACCCTCCTTGGAAACAATGAATCCTAGCAAGCGACCAGACTTCACGCAAAAGATGCACTTATGTGGATTTAACCTAACAAGGTAGTGGTGGCATCTTTCGAATACTAATCTCAAATGGTAGGGATGACACACTCTCAGTCGAGAATGAGTAGTAAGGTCATCCAAAAATACTTCAATAATCGATTTGAGATCATGAAAAATCAAGGTCATAGCCCGCTGAAATGTGGCTCCAACATTTTTAAGACCGAAAGGCATCTTCTGATATGCAAATGTACCCTAAGGACAAATAAATGTAGTTTTTTCTTGATCCGTGGGTTTGATATGAATCTGACAATATCCAAAAAATCCATCCATAAAGGAAAATACCTCGTTTCCTGCACACTCATCCAAAATTTGATCAATAAATGGTGTGGGAAAATTATCCTTAGGACAAGCACGATTTAAAACATTGAAATCAGTGCATATCTGGATCGTTCCCCATTTCTTATCAACTGGAACGGGGTTTGAAACCCACTCCATTAAGGGAATGGGATAGATAAAACCATCTTTTAATAGCTTCTCTATCTCAGCCTTAATCGCAGGTGCTTTTATAGGATTCACTGCACGCAAACGTTGTCGAACAGGCTTCGCATTCGGATAGGTCTTAATTTCATGTTCAACAATACGAGGGTCGATACCTGCCATTTCTTCGTATGACCAAGCAAATATGTCATGAAACTATTTGAACAACTCGGTATACTCCTGAATCTTAGCATGGGAACATTCTTCCCCAATATAGACATTCTCAATCTTTCCAGGATCGCGAGAGATATTGATAGGAATAGTAGGTGATATATTCGCCATGTTCCCATCATCCATATGACCAAGAGAGCTTAATGGAACCACAGGGATACCAATATTATCACTAAGAATATCCCTAAATTCCTCATGCTCCAAATGGTCAAGCTCAGGAAGAAAATAAGATCTATGGTGTAACTCTTCCCAAGGTGGGTCAACCCCAAACATCTCCTCAATAATAGCTTCATCTGATGGAAAAACACTATCAAGCCAATTATCTGCATGAGAGGACTCAACTACCCATGCGGGAAGCACATACGAGTCCTCCTCCTCCATCTACGAAGAGGAAGGACCAAACTCTACAACACAATCAAGATTCACTTGATATGCTATCATTGCTGCAGGAAATGGCACATCCATTTCTATAGGTCCATTCGAAGGACTCGGTGTAGGAAGAATCCAAGGATCTTCCATATGGGTAGTGCAAAAAGACACCGAATTCAATGAAGATGAAGCCCCATCAAAACTAGATCCAACCATAAGGACGGATGCATGATAACTAAATGTCCCCATAAGGGATGGATACATACCTACACCCACACTCCTAGTTGTCGGCTGAGAATGGTCGATAATCGGGATAGAATATCTTGACGATGCATTTACAATCAGATTTTTGAATGATGTCTGATCAATCGTAACAATATTCCCATTAAATGGAAAGCATACAACTTGAAATAGAGAAGAGGCTACGACTTGCATACTATAAATCCAATTTTGACCCAGTAAAAGATTGTAATCGAGGGGTGGATCAACCACCTCGACCTCGATCGCGATGATCTTCCTCCCAAACGGACCTTAAGAGAAGGAAGAATTTTGTGCGGCCAAAATGATCTACCATCAAAGGAATTCAACATGGTAGCATATTTACACAACTTGGGAGAACCCAAATACTTCCGACATGACAAAGACATCACAGAAGCAGCAGCGCCTTCATCAATCACATTGCATTTGATGGTCGTGTTAAGACATTCTACTTGAATCAAGAGAGACACATAGTAAGGCAAGCGAGGCTGTAGTCCCATGGTTTCAAATTTGATGACGAAAGAAGAGTTATCATCATTCACCCCAAGAGCACAAAGCAAAGCTTTCCTTTGTGAAGGAAAACTCTGAAGAACTTCAAGCCCAGACATCGCAGAAGGAGTTTGGCCCAAATCCTCGACAATAAAATAGTTCTGGGTAGCTTGGGCATTAGGATTGTGCCCCGAATTCTTTAGGAATCCCTTAGGAATGTGAGGTGCAATATTAGGTTTATCCATAAGGTTTTCAATGTTAAATTTCCATATGCTTAGCTAAGACATCAGTATTTCATTTCATTTTCATAACAAAAGCATATAAACAAGACCATTGAAAGAAACAACATCACAAGAACAACACAGATTTATCCTGGGAAAACCCTAAAGGGAAAAACCCAAGAAAAGCTTCCTCAATATAGATGCCCAAAAAGGTAAAAGACAAAACCAGCAAGGAGATCAAAGCCTGATCCTCCTCCTTCTCCTACTACTCTTCTCTTCTCCACTAATGCGCTATACAAGTGAGATTGTGTGTTCCAAATGAGGAGCACTACAACTCTATTTATATTCATCCATTCACTTAAGTTAACACATCTATCATGTAGGCTCGAGTTAATCATGTAGACTTGAGTTACACATGTAGGCTCAAGTAACCACACTGGGGTGCTAATGACCCACCTTTACAATTAGAGGGGACTTCCTCATGATTCTTATTAGTTCTTCCGATTAGGAGCATTGGGGTACAAAGTAATACAAGTGGTTCTCCTGATAGGAACATCGGGGACCACAAATAAATACATATAGAATATTCTTCGAAGTTACAATATTTCAACACTCCCCCTTAACGAGAAGGGTATTCTATAACAACATCAACAACAACAATAATAGGAGAGAGATAGAGGACATCATCAACATCATCAGGGTGATACATCTATAAATCATTGGAATATTTTCAACAACATGTAGTCTTCATCTTCAATCTTTAGTCTTTAGCATCATGAGTACTTTGACCGCTTCTATCAACAACATCTTCTGCATCTTGATTCTTCAATCAGCAGCAACATCTTCAGCACTTTGACCTTTCGATCAGCAACATCTTCAGCACTTTGAAATTTCAATCAGAAACATCATCTTCAGCACTTTGACCTTTATATTAGCAACATCATCTTCAACACTTTGACCTTTTGATCAGCAACATCTTCTTCAACACTTTGGCCTTTCGATCAGCAACAACTTCTTCATCACTTTGGCCTTTCGATCAGCAACATCATCATCATCATACTCTGATCTTTCGATCAGAAACATCATCAAAACATCAACATCATCATCATCAAAATATCAGCATCAAAATATCATCATCATCATACTCTGATATTTCAATCAGAATCATCATTATCATCAGCCTCTGATCTTTCGATCAAAAACATCATCAACTGAACATCATCATAATCTAACATCAACTCATCATCATATTCTGATCTTTCGATCAGTACATCATCATCATCATACTTTGATAATACAACATCATCATCATCAGGATCTCATCATCATCACATTCTGATCTTTCGATCAGAAAACATCATCATCAACAACAACATCATAATCATAAGCAACTTCTGATCTTTCGATCAGAAAACATCATCATCATCATATTCTGATCTTTCGATCAGAGAACATCACCATCAGCAACTTCTAATAGTTCGATCAGAGAAACATCATCATCATCATATCCTGATATTTCGATCAAAGAACATCATCATCGTCAGCAATAGCATCATCATCATATTCTGATATTTCAATCAAAGAACATCATCATCATCAACAACTTCTGATCTTTCGATCAGAGAAACATCATCATCATCATATTCTGATCTTTCGATTAGAGAACATCATCATCATCATATTCTGATCTTTCAATCAGAGAACATCATCATCATCAGCAACTTCTGATCTTTCGATCAGAGAACATCATCATCATCAGCAACATCTGATCTTTCAATCAAAAACATCATCATCATCATCACACTCTAATCTTTCCATCAGAAACATCATCATCATCATCACACTCTGATCTTTCGATCAGCAAACATCGTCATCATCAGCAGCAGCCCATAGTACAAAGACAAAGAAGTCTTTGGATCTCTTTTGGACTCAAAATCCAAGGATGATGCAATCCTATAACATTCTCGACAACCGAGGTCACTGGATCTATTGTGAACTAAGGTTCAAGGATGATGCAATCCTGCCACATTCTCGATGACCGAAGTTACACCGGATCCGTTCTGAACCAAAGTTCAAGGATGACACAATCCTGCCACATTCTCGATGACCGAAGTTACACCAGATCCATTCTGAACCAAAGTTCAAGGATGAAACAATCCTGCCACATTCTTGATGACCGAAGTTACACTGGATCCGTTCTAAACCGAAGTTCAAGGATGATACAATCCTGCCACATTCTCGATGACCGAACTTACACCAGATCCATTCTGAACCGAAGTTCAAGGATGATACAATCCTGCCACATTCTCGATGACCAAAGTTACACCAGATCCATTTTGAACCGAAGTTCAAGGATAATACAATCCTGCCACATTCTCAATGACCGAAGTTACACCCGATCCGTTCTGAACCGAAGTTCAAGGATGATACAATCCTGCCACATTCTCGATGACCAAAGTTACACCAAATCCATTCTGAACTGAAGTTCAAGGATGATACAATCCTGCCACATTATCGATGACCGAAGTTACACCAGATCCGTTCTGAACCGAAGTTCAAGGATGATACAAACCTGCCACATTCTCGATGACCAAAGTTACATCGGATTTGTTCTAAACCGAAGTTCAAGGATGATACAATCCTACCACATTCTCGATGATCGAAGTTACACCGGATCTGTTCTGAACTGAAGTTCAAGGATGATACAATCCTACCACATTCTCGATGACCGAAGTTACACCAGATCCATTCTGAACCGAATTTCAAGGATGATACAATCCTACCACATTCTCAATGACCGAAGTCATCGGATCACTTCTAGACATATGTCCCAGGATGATACAATCCCTCTTCATTCTCGAAGACCGAGGTCTTTGGATCACTTTAGGGAAAGTGCCCAGGGATGATACAATCCCACTTCATTCTCGAATACCGAGGTCTCTGGATCACTTTAGGGCAAGTGCCCAGGGATGATACAATCCCACTGCAACATCATTACTCCCCCTTTCGGGGAAGGTCTTTCTGAACCATACCAAGCTTGTCTTGAAAGTGCTTGAACTTTACCCGAGACAGAGGCTTTGTTAGTGCATCATCATCTAAACCATCTTCATCTACATCTTCAGTATGTGAATACTGAACTATCACCATATGTATCTCTAGTATGTGAGTACTGAAAGCATCATCAGGTCACCATCATCTGCATCTACAGTATGTAAATACTGAAACATCATCTATATCTTCAGTATGGGAATACTGAAATCATCATCATCTATATCTTCAGTATGGGAATACTGAAACATCATCATCTGCATCTTTATCTTGAATGTAGAAATACTGGATTTCTATGTGTTACGACGGAACATAGGGTTCTCTGTTATCACATAGAATCAATGTAGTATCCATCTTTAGTTTAAAGAGCCTGATATCAGCTTTCGAAGCCATATGGATTCACAACTTAGCAAAGCAATCTGCTATGTATTCTGCTTCAACCATGCTATGAGAAACACTGGACTGTTTCTTGCTAAACCATGAACTCATAGCAGACCCCAAACAAAAGCATCTACCTAATGTGCTTTTCTTGTCTGAGATACTTCCAACCCAATCTGCATCTATGTAGCCATACAATATATACTCATGGCTACCATCATAATATAAACCAAAGTCTATAGTCCCTTTTAGATATCTCATCACATGTTTTGCAGTTACTAGGTGAACCCATCTTGGTTGAACAAAATATTGACTTAAGGTGTTCACAGCAAAACAAATGTCTAGTCTGGTATTTTTTAAGTACATCAATGACCCAATGATCTGTCTGTAATGAATCATATCCACTAACTCTGATGAGTCATCAGCTAACAACTTCAATTTGGAGTCCATGGGTGTGTCCATGACTTTGCATTCCAACATATTGAATCTCTTCAATATCACTACCGCATACTTTCCCTAGTTGAGAAATATTTCTTCTAAACTTTGCCATACTTCTAGACCTAGGAAATCATGCATTAACCCAAGGTCTTTCATCTCAGATTCTTCTGCTAGTTTCTTCTTGCTTTCCATGACCTGTTTCTCATTTCCTGTCAATGATAAGTCATCCACATATAATAACAGGATGACAAGTTCATCTTCTACAACCTTGAGATAAAGGTTAGGATCAGCTTTACTCTTGGTAAATCCCATGCTCTACAAGAAACTATCTATTCTTCTATACCAAGCTTTGGGAGCTTGCTTCAGGCCATAGAGGGCCTTCTTCAACTTGCGTACGTGATTCCATATGGCTTCAACTTCAAATCCTCATGACTATTCGATGTAAAACTCTTTCTCAATCATACAATTAAGGAAGGCTTGTCTTTACTTCACCATGGAAGAAACTACCATGATAGTTCTGAAGGAAGTGTACCTTGCTTCCTAGATTAAGTGTCTCTTCAGAATTAATTCCCTCTTTCTGAAAGAAACCTTTTTCCACAAATATTGCTTTATACTTCTCGATACTTCCATTAGCTGCATGCTCTATTTTGTATATCCATTTGGAGGATACAATACTCTTTCATTTTGGTTTGGGAACTATATCCCATACATCATTCTAGTATTCTTTCATCATAACATCTTCCATGAGTTCGTCTTGTCATATCATCAACATATCCTAGTTTTCTGCATTCAACTTTGAAGGTTGGAACCCACTTTACTCTTGGTAAAGTATCGATCCATCAAGAATTTGTCCATCATGTCATACCCTGTCGAACTTAGATATCTTCTGTAGTCACCCCCCCTGAAGTGGAGTATTATCTTCCTTCTTCATTCTGTACAGGTGGTTCTATGCTTGATATATACTGGTCAATAGAGTATGTCATGTCATAGTCTATTCTTTCTGAGGCAAATCATGAACCTTTCTTTGTACACTTGTTCTTGTAGATCCATATGGAGGATACTATGTACTTCCCTTTATGTCTTGAAATCATATCTTATACATCATTCCCCATGATCAACTATTATTCTTTGATCATAGTTTCTTTCATAGCATTCATTTCTTCATCTTGAGTTATCTCTCATACCCATGGTGGTCTTCATCCTTTGAGGTGGATCTACCGCTCTCTAAAGCTCTTTCTTCCGGCATGGTGTCTCTTACCCTGGGAGCTTCAGATTCATGTTTATTGAATTGTCATCACTTGTTCTTCTGAACAAGGCTCATGCTTCTTTTATTGTAGGAGGTTGTACAGGACCTTTCCCATCACATGCATTTTAGTATTATTAATGTAAACAATCTATCACGCATAACACATCAACTGAATACAATCAAATGTATAACAAAACAATATCATGAAATGGCAATTGAATACTTATATTTTATTTGTTTCATGGGTAGAATCCATCTTGATCATTCTGCTTTATCATCTTCTTCATTCATGAAATCATCATTTCTTATCCAAATGATAAGATGAATAAGAGGTTCTTCAAGAATTGAGTTTTTCATATTCCTCATCGCTTGAGGGATCTTCTTTGAATGGTGAGAGCTTGATATTCAATTGCTCCCATCTTCTTCTTCTCTTATTATTAGTCAAGCTGAAAGTAATCACTTACTTTTGGCATACATTATTCACATGAATGAATCCCATGATCTTGGGAGGCCATTCAAGGTGGCTATCACCACTACTGCGTACTTCTTCTTCTACTGCTTCAAGTTGTTCTACATTCTGGATCTTCACATTCATCAACAGTTTTCTCAAAACCATCTTCTAATAAAATAGCTTGATAAAGGAATCAAACATCTTCGGTGTCTTTAGGGAAGACACTTGTGGTATAAGTTGATCCGTGATTGAATCAACAATGATCTTCTTGGCCTTGATCAAGTTCCTCTTGCGTAAGGCTTTGAGCCTCATCTTCGTATGGAACTGGAACTTCTCTACTCATGTAGGTGTCCAATTCATTTTCTTCAGAGAGATCAAATACTTCCATGCTTGGAAGTTGTCAATTTTACCAAGCTTATCATCAAGCTGATGTGATATATCACTTTGAAATGAGAACCTCAAATGCAAATAGTAAAAGATTAGATCTTACCGATTTGAGGTGTCCGTCCTACTTCCAGAGCTGGCTTATCTAGGGCTTGTTAGAGAAACCCTAATTTTAAAAACTTGAAATCTTTCAAATCTGATTGGATAGAAAGATATATCTCTTCAAGGTTGATTCCATGAAGATGGGTAACACTTTTTGGCAAAATTTGGCGATGAAAACCTGATTTTTTACTCATGTGCTAGATAGAAGCCCTCAAAACGCATATATGCCATGTGAATTTTGACTTGCAGTAAAAAAAAAAATTGTAGAATATTATGTTGGCTTCATAGTGATATTTTTTTTTAAATATTCCAATGTCATTTAATGTGTGAATTTTTGCATTTAATGAACTGTGTGACCTTAAAAATTTGAAGAAGCTAATAAGTGGCTCGTGTCCACGTAGAGTAATTCAATCTTGCATTTATAATTTAAAAAAAATAAATATATGAGAATGATCTACATAAAATGCAGTGTGATGTGCATATTTTTTTGTTAATTTGTTTCGCATTATACAATTATTTATTATTTTTCGAAAGTGACCACATTCGATTTCAGCATCGTTTTAAACACATATTTGTCCACGTAAAGGAATTTTTTCTATTTTTAAAAAAATTGAAAAACCAAAGATACACTTTTGAAGAGGACACGTCGATATGTGATGTGTGCATTTTTAAGAATTTTTTGGCTGTGTATTTTAACTCTGCGGATTTTTCTTTGAGCTGCTTCGAAGTTGCAGTGTGGTTTTCTAAGTATAAGTTTTAGAAGTAATTAAAAAATAAATTTCATATGAATGCCAAAATGCGTGTATGATACATCAATGGATAGAATATTCGTTGGTGAATTTATCGGTATCAACTCCGCCCAGTTATGTGCTAGGAATGGCAGGGTTTACACCTCTGCAAGGCACAGGAAATTTTTCATTTGTTTGAATGAGGGCTAAGTCTATTTTTTAAAGCCCTCGACCGAGGTATGAACCTCGATCGAGGTATCTAAATACCTTGGTTGAGGTATTTAAATACCTCGATCGAGGGTTTGTAAATCCCGCAATACCTCAGTCGAGGGCTTGATAAAACCTCGGTCGAGATATTAAGACCTCGGTCGAGGGCTTAACAAGCCCTCGACCGAGGTGCGTTTTTCTGTTTTTGCCAAAATGCCCTTTCCAAAAAGTGTTACCTAGGTCCATGGATTCACCCTCAAATGGAGCTTTCCAATGTACTCCTTTTTTGAAAACAGCAGAGGGAAGCTCCTGGAATAGGAAGCCCTAGTTTTCAAATTTCTTCTGCAGAAATGCCTGTCACTGTTTCTGTAATATATCCGAAATTACTGCTTCTTTATGTCTGGAATTTTTCACTGAGTTAGCCTCACATGTCCTTGATCCAACACCATATGTTTCATCAGAATTGGTTTCACCAATTGGGATTTATGATCATTTTCCGAGGGTGACCTGTTACAGGACTGTTCAGAACAGCAAAGTTGTACGACATGCCACGTGTCCCTGGTTCATCTTCTGAGTCTAATATTCATACCATAGAAATTAAAGTCCATGATATTTCTAGAACATCTTCAGGAATTCCAGTTGGACCTAGGTATCCCAATCTATAGCAATGTTCTCCAGGTGTCCTATTTAGGGATGAATTCTGGAATAGGCTGGAACCATAACGTGGAGGGATCATATCTCCCAGAATATAGATAATCTGAATCTGAATGTTGGACAAAATTTACATCAGGAGTTTATCTTCGGCCTCTGCAATTTTCAGCTCCTGAACCTTCGCCAATCTCAGGATATAGCGAATGTACCAAAACTTAGCAATTTTAGTATTTAGGGTTTTTCTGGCTCGGGGTCAAACTAGGGTTTGACTTTCCTGGAGTTTCACCCAACCAAAAATCTTGATCCAGGTCTCTAAACTTCGATTTTCATGAGGATAGAAATCCTATTCTAGGATCACTCAAAAATTCTTCTTCTGCAAGAAGCCCTAATTTCTTCCGGGGAGAGAGAGAGGGGGCTATTTTTCCTTGTGAAAGATGTCATATTCAGGTTAGCTCTGATACCATGTTAAATTTTCATATGATTAGCTAAGACATCAGTATTTCATTTCATTTTCATAACAAAAGAATATAAACAAGATCACTGAAAGAAACAGCATCACAAGAACAACACAGATTTATCCTGGGAAAACCCTAAAGGGAAAAACCCAGCAAAAGCTTCCTCAATATAGATGCCCAAAAAGCTAAAAGAAAAAACCAGCAAGGAGATCAAAGCCTGATCCTCCTCCTTCTCCTGCTACTCTTCTCTTCTCCACTAATGCGCTATACAAGTGAGATTGTGTGTTCCAAATGAGGAGCACTACACCTCTATTTATATTCATCCGTTCACTTAAGTTAACTCATCTGTCATGTAGGCTCGAGTTAATCATGTAGGCTCGAGTTACACATGTAGGCTCAAGTAACCACACTGGGGTGCTAATGACCCACCTTTACAATTAGAGGGGACTGCCTCATGACTCTTATTAGTTCTTCCAATTACGAGCATTGGGGTACAAATTAATACAAGTGGTTCTCTCGGTAGGACCATCGGGGACCATAAAGAAATACATATAGAATATTATTCGAAGTTACAATATTTCGACATTCAATACGTAAAGGGATCTTGGTAGGAGGAGGTTCCTTCCCGAGGTTTGGTTGTGATGAACCATAGTCTTTCGCACTAGTCACAACCTTATTATTATGCACCATGTTGATGCACCCATGACCAGTACTGGTTTTCATCAGACTTTGATCTCCACCCGATGCATAATGAGGATCATGGGTCCTCAAGTTCATATTTTGATTATGGGCTAAAGGATTGGTCAGCACAGCTGGCCCCTGTGCTATGAACCTTAATGCATCTTCCATACGAGGGCACAAGTGAGTGAGGTGGTCATCCTTACACAATTTGCAAGGAAACTTAACCTTGCGTTTAGACTGCTTGTCCCCCCCCATCATTGCAGTCTTTCTTGTCATTATAATTGGTATTTTCATTCTTGTTCCCACCATTACGATTTTTTTTACCCTTTTTCTTATTCCTTTCGGGCTGCTAGTTTCCCTTCTCATCCAATGATTGCATGGAAAGTAGACTCGTCATTTGGGTGGGTTGAGAAGAAGCCGTGGCTTCTCCTGGAGTGGATTGATTGATAGACAATTTACTAACTTGTTTCATAACCAAATCCCTAGATTTGGTACTTGTACAACCCACCATGCCATCAGCATGTGGTCCAGGCTTGATCTTGGGATCGTAACTAGAACACAGAGCGTTAGGTATGATCTCATATAACAGTCCAGATTGAGCATAAATCAAATCCAATTCCTGTGCCCTAAAAATTGCTTGTTCCTCGTTCTAAACTCTGGTTGTAGAAACATCCTTCGTGATGTAAGGTAGCAACGATTTAAGGAACCACTCAAGGAGAAAATATGGCGGTATGAAAGCTTTAATCAACCTCTTACGTCTACGCCACTCTTGGATATGGTCCGAGATATGTGTGGCTTTGTCCTACCCAAATGTCGACAAGAGTTCTGTACCAACGTTGTAATGTACTGGTAGCTGGAAGTGATTGAGGAAAGTCATAGCAAGGTCATCGAACAAAACAAATGCCCCCCTCGGTAACTCTATGTACCATTTTGCTGTAGGCCCAGTGAGGGTGCATTGAAATTGCCTTAAATGGATCGAGTCATCATGTAAGGAATTGGAAGAGCACCAAAGGTGAAAGGTAGTGACATGTTCACTAGGATCTTCTCTTGGTTTTCCCTTGAATTTGGGAATGTATGAGGGAATTTTGTTAGGGATAGCCGACCAAGTCAGGTCATGAGATACCGGATCGTTCATTATTCTCGATAAGACAGGTAAATTTAATGTTGCAAGGAAAGGGATCCTAGGTTGAGCTAGTCTATGCCACGCTCCCTGATAGTTTTGGTTCATATAAGGCTGACTACTGTAAATACCATGGCCTTGGCCATAATATCCTCCTCCCGTTTGACATTTGTAGGGTTGCATGGAAGCATTATGATGTGGTGTACCTTGACTATGTGGTGCTACAAAGCCATAATTATAGGAGTAAGCGGGTTGTTGATACCTATACCTGTAAAGTTGGTACCTTTGTCCATACTGTGGTCCATAAGATTGTCCATGAGAAGCTCCATAAGATGTCCCATGGGATATCCCATGAGAAGCTCCATAAGTAGGGATATGGGGAACTCCTTGCGATGGACCATAAGATGATCCAAAAATAGGAATATGACCTCCCAAGACAATAGGAGATACTTGACTTTGAGATACTACTGTGTGAGTAGTTGTAGTACGAACCTGACTAGTAGCAACATTCCAACCCGAAGGACCACTTGAATGCGGGGGAGGAAGGGTTGTCAAAAATGCATTCGAAGGAGTAGGAATTGAGGATGAAGGGACATGTGAAGGGATGTAAGTGGTATTCCCTATGGTCACTCATCTCGTTTCTGGTATCCTCATATGGCTACTAACACTAGGTCTAGGCCGAACATGTGAGGTAACTTCCACCGCCGAGATGGAAGGTGCAATGTGACTAGTGCTCCCAAATATCTCTGCAGAGAAAGGAATAGGAGTGCCCCTAGGCGTAGTTCTAGGTTCAATTTTTTACTCGGCATGATGTGTCAGATCACGTGCAGGGATATCAGGCATGCCATAACAAACATGACTAGTGCTTGTGGGTTCATGGTGAGTCTCGTCGCCCGAAAACCAATACCGGTGATGTGCGAATGAGGGATCATAACTGGAAGTTGAAGGTATTTCTGATGAAGTATCATACATAGGAGTAGGTTCTTCCTCCTCAACCTCTTGAGGTGGAGAAGACATCTCAAGAATCTCATCCTCGTGATCTCCCATCGTGTGTGAATCAATGTGAGAAGTAGTCTGCCTGGACTATCTATTTCTATCTCCCAAAGGAGGAGGAGACGTAGAAGGCAGAAGTCTTGCTAAACGACGAGAATGGAAAAGTGCTGCACCTGAATCCACAATGACTCAAAAAATGAAAAAGACTCTTTCTAATTATGCAAACCCTAAGAAAACTAGCATGCACAGAGCATACACCTATACAATGTAACGCCAAATCACAAGCAAACAAGGGTAGGATATGTGAGTTCCCAAATGAAGTAGGTATGTCTCACCTAGGAGAGGCTTGAGACTCCCATACACAATAAGCGGAGGTTTGTAACCAATTATAGTGGCCCTCAGCTTTAATGCATATAGAAAATGTATTGTCTGACACCTACCTGGTCAGGACACCTCTAGAATAGCCTCTGTGAAGTACCCCCTCAATAACCGAGGTAAGGAAACTAAGGTCACCTCAATATAATCAATGCTCAGGAAGATAGTCATAGCCAGGATTGACCATATGGGCAGGGTAGC
Organism: Pseudotsuga menziesii; assembly: GCA_001517045.1. Taxonomy (NCBI): domain Eukaryota; kingdom Viridiplantae; phylum Streptophyta; class Pinopsida; order Pinales; family Pinaceae; genus Pseudotsuga; species Pseudotsuga menziesii. The sequence continues at coordinate 554,218 of LPNX010269995.1, forward strand.
AAAGCATGAAACTCCCAAAAGAGTCCCTAGATACGAATACAATCCTCGAAATATCTCTAGTGCTACTTAGTTATGACCTATATAAATTCTGACCAGCAATAGATTAATTTCACTCACAACAAATTACAATTGATCATGCAAAACTGTCAACAATGGAGACTGAAAATGGAGCTGTAACACAAAATTATATTAACTCAGTGTACAATAGCCAACCCTGTAATATCATAGGCTGCTGAATAAATAGAATAGATGAAGAAATCAAATGCATGAGGAAGCATCCAAATCTAGCATAAAGCAGGCTTACCCAAAATAGGCAAATCCCCCATAGGTGTAAAAAGCTGATCCCAAATCTGTCATGAGGCTCACGAATTGGAAAGGGTGCATGGGAAAGCTAATGAGTGGTGAAATGGAAGCTCATACATGCATTTGCATGGAGGAAAGAGTGGAGGATGAAAGGGGAATAAAACAGGTTCACCTCACCTAGTCTTGCTTTCCTTATGTGCTTTAAAAACTGAAAAAGCAGTCAACAAAGCAGAAAAAGCAGAAGGGCGCCTAGGAGGCCAGGAATAAAGCGGATTTGATTCCTAAGGATTTCCAAAGTGCTACATGAGTCAAAGATGGCAAGTTTGACCTCTATGGATAGGCAATTAGCAACTTGAACATGGTGGGACTCATGAACTAGGAAAATAAGACAAAAATAAA
>LPNX010269995.1:558855-579335 GCA_001517045.1 Pseudotsuga menziesii
ATATGGAAATTTTGACCTCTATGGATAGGCAATTAGCAACTTGAACATGGTGGGACTCATGAACTAGGAAAATAAGACAAAAATAAATGAATTAATGTCTAAGTGGGTAATACTATGGGTTTGATTATTCTAACATGACCAGGGGTCATCCCAATCATTAACCGCTCACATTGGCTCGTGCTTAAGTCCCTTGTAAGAGGAGGATCCTGGGAAACACTAATTATACCAAGGAATTTCACACTCTAACCTGGACAAACACATACATGTTTTTTTTAGTGGTCTTGGAGAATTTACTCACAATGAACTATTCTAAGACCCTAAAACCTAATATTTTTGGGGCACCCTATAAATGAAGAGAGTGTAATTCATTTTGTTATGCGTTGATTTTAATTGGCTTATACTAATGGTGTTATGATGCAACAAGAAGTAAAATGTACACCTAACAATCAATGCAAATGCATTGTGTCAAATGAAAAATGGTGTATGCTACTACGTGAAATGCAAAATTTTCCTTCAAATGAAAAATGCAATCATTCCTATATGAAAATCTCACTAATACTTCTCCAAGCAAACCTAGTGCAAGTAACATGCAAAATGCAAAATTCAATGATGATAATGATGCAAAGAAGCAAATATTTTTGTATTTTTTGAATTAAAATGAGATACAAAAGCAAAAGAATGACTCTACCACCCCCAAACTCTGCAAGCACTATAAAAAAGCACCCATGCAAATCACTAATGTAAAAGGTACCTAATGCACTAATCCCAAAACAAAAAATAGAAAATGCAATGACAAGAACATTCTTAAAAAATTCAACCTAAAAAGCATCTCTGGTCAGAAACAGAGGTGTATACAGACTCTAGAAGCATCCAAGGAGAGTCGAAAATCATCAAAACTCACCCAGCAACACTTAATATTCCCCTAAAAGGAAAAACTTAGGGCATACGCGACTGTGTGCAGAAAAACCGCGTATATACGCAGAAATCCTAGTAAAAACCACGTGTACACGCGACTATGAAGCAAAAAATCGTGTACAAGAAGAAAAATATATAAAAAAGAAGGTAAATAGATAAGCTGAGATAAATTTTACTCCTATCCGACACTACCAGGAAAACATGCCCCCAGACCCAACTCAGAAATAGAGAAATTAGAGAAATTCAAGAACATTGAATGCCGATAAAAACCCCCAAAGGAAATGACTAGGAACTCCCCACTATGGTCGCCAATTCTGTTACCGAGAATACTTCCTATGGCTTGTAGTACCATAACAGACAGGGTAACCACACAAATCAATCATTTCCTATATGCAAGAGAAACCAAACATCTAACACTAAAGGATCTCAAAACATACCTTATTTCGGATGGTTGATGTAGATCCCTGTTGAGCTTTTCCACTCTTGGTTGTATTGATAATTTGCTCTCTCAACATTCAGAAAACAAGACAAGCATGCTATATAATTGTGTTATACCTACTCTATCATATATAATCAATAACATATAAGCATTTAAAAGCATCTATGGATTCAATACTCATTTAAATACACATTATTGGATAGGAAAAGATATTTCTATTAATATAAATCAGAGATTACAATAGTGACAACCTCTATCGGCACATCTGTGAATCGGAGAAACTGAGTCCTCCACCTAGGCCTCCACCACTTCATTCCTTCATCTCTCGATACCAAGCTCACAAGAAAAGGAAATCTTGGGAAGAACACAAAGTGCTCCAAGGAACAAAGGGATGTAGACTCAAGTATAAGCTCCGGTAACAATGGACTATAGTTTTCTTTCTCTTCAATTCCTCCTCCTTCAATATATCCAAAGGGTTCCTTATATAGTGCTTCAATGGGGTAATGGAAGGTCAAATCTGAGCGATCTCAAGGCATATGGAAGGCCAAGAGACAAGTGACTCGGATCCACNAAAACTATTTGGCCTTTTGCACACATCCCGATGTACACAGGTTTAAGGGTCAAATCCATGTATATACGTGAGAATAGGTTTAAAAGTCACATATAGCAAATAATGCATGTTTTTAGGGATGATCTTGGAAACATCAAAGGTACACGAATGGTCCATGGGGTCTAAAGTGTCTGCAGAGGGACAGGGAAGGCCATAAAAGTGTGATCCACCATGTGTGGTAAAATTAGTTGTAACAGATGCCTCCTTGATTGTGCCAGTCTTCAAGAGATTTTAGCTCCCGTGATCATCGTTCCATTGTTTCCAGTGTATATTAGATATCTTCATCCATTATAGAGATCTTGATCCATTATATATTGTACGTGGCCATGACCACACATGACACTTTGTATATCATGCCTATTCATGTCCAGTGTACTCTTATGTATTCGGGACTGCTACATGTATTTGCAGTCACATGTAGATATTTATCATTGTATTGTACTAATGAGTGGCTGGTTCTTCAACTTGGGTCTTCATTACTCCACTTCTCGGATGGATTTTATAATTTTTTTTGGCCATCATGTTACCCCTTTGACCTCACACAATAGGGGGCATCTGTTATAGATGACTTTACCACATCAAGTAGATCACATATTTATGGCCTTCCCTGTCCCTCTGTAGACTCCTTGAACCACATGGAATTATATTATACTTTGATGTTCTAAGATCATCCCCAAAAATTGCCTATTTATACATATATTTGACTTTTAAAGAAATACCCATGTTTATACATAGCTTTTGACCTCAAACCTGCGTACATTGTGATGTGTGCAAAATGACAAATATTTTTGGAGTTTTTCTCATTTGATTCTGAATAAATTGACTCTTGGCCTTCCAAATTCCTTGATAACACTCAGATTCAACCCTCCATTACCTCTTTGGAGTGCTATATAAGGAACCCCTTTTATACATTCAAGGAGGAGAAATACAAGAGCAAGGAAACTATAGTCCATTATTGCCTCAACTTTTCTTATACTTGAGTCTGCATCCCTTTGTCCCTTGGATTACATAGTGTTTTTCCCAAGCTTTCCTTTACTTTGTGAGCTTCCTATTGAGAGATGGAGGATTGAAGTGGTGGAGGCACAAGTGGAGGACTCGGTTTCTCCAGTTCGCAAAAGTGCCGACAGAGTTTGCCATTATTGTATCTCTGATTTATTAATAGAAATATCTTTTCCTGTCCAATTCATGTGCATTTTTTAAATGAATATTGAATCCATGGATATATTTAATTGCTTATACATGGTTGATTATATATTCTAGGATAGTTCTAACACATCTATATATATCGTGTTTTCTTTGTTTGTTGTTGTTGAGAGGAAATTGTAATTGTAATTGCATTGGAAAAGCTCAATGGGGATCTACTTCAACTATCCAGAATAAGGTACGATTCGATATCCCTTAGTGTTATATTTTCTTACTGTTCTTGCATATTGGGAAATGCTGATTTCTGTTGTCATATTGTCTGTTGTGGTACCCCCAAGCCATAGGAAGTTTCTCTCCATAACATCTCTATAGCGATGAACCTGTCTATTTAAAAAAAAATGTTATACCCTCAATTGTCGCTCACAAGTTTATTGAATAGGTCATGTTATTCCTTAGAGAATCATGATATACAACCACTACTTTATATTGTTTGATGTTTTTAGTGTTTCTCCCACATTAACAAGGAAGGAAGGTGATGTAAAATTTGCTAAAAGATAAAGAAAATTAGGATCATGGGATTTAACATACAATCTATTGACAAATTTAAGATACCCTGACCAATTCATCTTCTGATCCATTTTTTCTCTATAATTGTATCACTTGTTTGGGCTCCATAATGATCTTCCCGAAAGAGACAAATGATTGCACAAATTGCAAATGATATACATGCAATGTGATCAAGGAAATATGAATGATCCAATATATAACAGAAGATAAGCAACTAACACATTATCGTAATAGTACTTCATAATAGACTCTAGATAGAAATAACTATTTTCTAATTTTTATATTTTAGGCATGTCTATGCCTCTACTATAAGAAAACTTCTGAAATCTCAAATGAAATGTGAAATTTCTCTCCACCTATAATTATACCCACCTAAATAAAATTGCATATGTTTTACCACCCTAAACTTCTCAATGGTTATAAAATCCAGTAAACAAAGAAATAAAGAATTACTTTACTGGATATGCTATCCATACCCCTTCAGATTTGTCCAAATCCATATATAGTATGGAATACATCTGCAATACTATATATGTATCGTGGCCCAAATACATCCGCAATACGGTTGAGATATTTATCTTATATGAATACAAAAAGGATACTACCAAAATATGTACCAGATATGGCTAAGATAGAACCAGGATACATAGCTGATATGGTTGGTAAATAAATCCTGTAATCCTTTTAAAAAAACAAGGAAAAATCCAAAAGGATAAAGCATATAAGTGGTAGCATATACGTAACCATTTATCCAAGTTTGAGCTGCACTTCGCCTCAATTATGTAGTTTGTTTGAATGTGGAATACAAATGTTTGAATAGCAATATGAAAGTGGTTTTTATTCAATGTGGTTTTATTTTCATCATGTTGGGTTGAGTTCAAGCAATATCTTCCATTTTGACTCAATTCATTATTTCCAAGTAATGTGTATAGATGAATATCTTGGAGTTGACCTTCAAGACAAGCTCAACTTGAATTTTAGGATTATAGCATTGAAATAAGGTTTAATGGAGGTTGAAAAAGTTCTTTTGGCCTTGAGAACAACTATAAAGAACATTATGGTTCTTGGGAAAAATAAATCCCTCTTTGGTATGCTTGGTACTGCAGCGATATTATATGGTTATGAAATTTGGGGTGGCAACATTTATAAATAAACTTGGAAGAAAATCAAGAAAATACATATGCATTTTATAATCAATACACCCTATCCAAATCTCATTTTTGGTCTTTCATGCATGGAGAGTAAGGCTATGATTATAAACCTAGTGTACACACATGAGATACCTAACATGAAGAATAAGAGGCTTCCTAGCAATGCTTCAAAAGAACTTAAAATTACTCAAAACATAAAAGAGGGTGGACTAAAGATGCATATTCTTGGCTACACCAATAAAGCATAGAGTAAGTCTCTCTTTAGAATATTAATCGTATTAATTTACTAGCACAACTACATTTCAATAGAAATTGTAGTGCAATGAAGAAACTAAAAATAAGAGAAATATTTTGTTTTATAAAAATAACATTAACCTCAAGTTAAATAATAAAAAGCATATTTATATTCTTTCCATGCTTGAATAACAAAATTAATAGTTGACAGAGAAGAAGTGCATGGTGTCATCTTATTTTTACTTTAATGACACTTTGTATGTTTGTATCAGAGCTAGTTTGTGATCCACGCCTTTGGCCATATCATGATTTTTTATCATAATCCTAGGGAGTCCCTAAATTTATGATATTTGACTTAGTAAAAAAATAAAAGAAAGTCAAAAGAAAAAATAAAAAGGAGGAAGTAAAAAAAAAGAGAAGAGGAAGGAAGATTGCCATAAAAAAATGAAGGTAAAAATAAAAGTAAAAATAAAAGAGTAAAACCACAAGTGGTTTCTACACCCATTTCTACACCCATGGTTTTCTTTTAATAAGTGGTTTTTTAATTCTAGTGTTTAAACTCTAATTCTCATGCATTCATAAAAAAAAATATCAATAATACTTTTAGTAATAATAAAATGAAACGACCCATTCCAAAAAATGATCTCAAAGCTTCGATAAAAGTAGATCTGGGATGGACCACAACAGATATGATGCAACAATTCTCCTTGGGAATCTGTAACTTGTATAGTCTCATTTCATCAAGTGTCGCAATTACAAAAAGGAAAGGATAACGAGACAACAATTCAAGGGAATTCAGACATTGTTGTCAATACAAGCTTTGAGGACAAAGCTTCCCTTAAGGGGAAGGAAATGCAACAAATATAAATGTTATAAATATTAAAATTTATTAATAAGTAGGTTAATTAGGGTAATTAATTAATTACTCAAGAGGTGACTTGAAAAGTCACTCCCCTTACCACTTAGGGTATAATATACCCAACACTAATTCTTGTAAAACATCTTTTTATCTATCCAATTATCAATATATATTTGTCCTATTAATGGCTTATCTAATATTCCAGGTGTTCTAGTAATATTGATTGTGTGAAGTGAGTAAATATTCGCTTCAGTTTTATACATTTCAATTGTGGAACTAGTAGATGCCAAGAAGAATATAGTAGTATCTTAATGACTTAAATTGTGTTCAGTTTTATGGAAAGAATGCAGTAGACATAGCTAGTTTTAGAATGCACGAATATACTTTCTAATTCCATGCTACGCTAATGTTGTACATCTTCTGTGTGCTTTTATTATGGAAGCCAAAAATGATAAAATTGAGTAAGTTTACTTGGAATCCAAGGAATCATATATACAAATAATTCAATACATAACTAAGATCGGTGAAATCTAACTACTTACCAAGAACGAGGATGTGTGTAGACCACTTCAATATACTTATTCCAACCTTTCCAAAAGGAACCTCTGAAAGATAAGGAATCATGATGGGTTGTATGTAAAAGTAAAATGCAAATATTGAAGTCACCTGCAAAATATTTTCTACATCTAAAGAAACTCTCTCAAATATTGTTCAAGTTTAAATACATGTCTTATTCAAGAATTAAAATTTCTTCATCTAAAAGACTTCAATAATCAATGCCTCATTAAATACTCAACAAGGGAGAAATATTTTGCAACAGTTTTGGACCTTTTCTTATGCTTACATTGATTAGCTTTGTAATCCCTCCAATAGATATCACAAACATTCATTTCCTACAAAAACAAATGTCCATAGACCTATTGTATATTGGAACATATGATTTGTTTCGGTGTCTCTTAAAGATGAAAATATGTCAAAGGGAACAGTGACTATTGTCACCCTCCAAATACTCTATAGCGTTCCATACCATATTGCCACATAGGAAGGGTCCTTTTTCCTATGTAAAGGTCAAATTTGGGCTTAATTTATGTATAGTGTTTGTTTGGCGAGGCTCAAGAGACATTGTTTGGCCATGGCAGGTCCACTTGTTTTTCATTCCAAGAAGTGTTGGATTAGTGGCATTGTTTACTACCCCTTGATGGGTGGAATTCCCCTGTCATGTTGGGACAATTATGCCCTGGATTGGTGTCTAGTGCTTCTTAAGATGACTCCATTTAGACACATGTATTAGGGGTTCCTAATCACACTCATGTTTGTACTTTGTAGAAGGTGATTTCTCTTGGAATGGTTGACATACCCATTTTGACAAATCATTATTCCCACTTCGACGTACTTTTATTATGTATTGACCGTCCTTTTGGCTCAAGCAAGACAAATTGATGATGAAGAAATACTTTGAAGAGGCTATACCACCTAAAGGAGGAAGATGTTGAGGGAAAAAACACAATTTTATAGTTATATGGGGCATGACACCCTCATCTCATGATCAAGATTCCATCCAAGTTGTAGCAATTTATCATATTCTATCATTATTTTATGTTGTATGAAGTTTAGTCCCCGACTTGTCAGTGACAAACACTAAAAAAATCATTGAAAAATCATTTTAAGTTATTTTAAGTATTTTAGGTTGGTCAGCTTGTAAGGGAGGTTAAGTTGGCCTAGTTCATGAAGGAATCTCCTCTTCATTTTAACTCGGGGTCATGGGATCAACTAAAGTCATTTCACTTTTTCTTCTTGTCTACTTGGGACAGTGTTGCACACACTCTTATTGGAAATATTGAAGCTTCAATGTGGAATTTTCTTGGTGTTTGAGGTTGACAATTAATCTTCCAAGGATTGTTTAAGGAGATGGATTCTTAAGAGGTTACTCTTTTCTCCCTTTTTCTTCATTTGTTGTAAGATCTCGTATTCTGTTTCTCTTGCACTATCGAAGAAATCCAAGGTAAAATTAATTTAGATTTTTTATGCATCAAATATATTTATTTTGTGTGAGACATCCCTCCTTCAAGGATGTCTCTTTTTAGTCCTTTGGCACCTCTTTTTCCCTATTTAGGTCAAGACCAACACAACCTAGGGTTTCTTGGTTTTTCCCTAGTTCATCTAAATAAGATTGTCAATTCTTGAGAGGCATGCTAACCACAATTCATTAGTGGATTAGAAGAGAAGATAATTAGGTATTTATTTCTAAAATATTCACTTGCAATCATTAATCAAATTTATTTACTATATATTGTTAAAAAAAACAAAAAAAATCATATATTGTGAAAAACCCAAAAAAGAGTATATTTTGCAAAAAATCCAATTTTTATTTTTATTTTTGTGCCATATATTATCTTAATTGTTATTTTATGAAGTTTTTAATTGCAGTAGTATATGTAATATCTAGAGAATATATCATAAAAATCCAAAAAAGGAGAAATTCAGGTCAAATTCAAGGTCACCTGGAAGGACCTTAGGGGGGATTTGAGGCCAGTGAATTTTTTGATTTGCTGTGACTATGGTAAGTTACAAAAATATAGGTAAATCAGTGGTAAATCAGTTATTTCATCCACCAAAACAATAGTTTTCTAGTAGGAATAGGTGTGCCCCTCTTTGTTGGTCGTTGGGAGGTAAATTTTTCCAGTTTTTGACGGTCGGTTTGGGAGATATCTCCACTTTTCTATGGATTTATTTTACTAGAGAAAATTTCAGAAGTGAGTTACACATTCATTATTTATCCTAAATTTCCAAGTATAAGTGTTCATTGGACTTATCTTTCATTGAATCCATAAGGCACTAGTCTACTAATGGTGGGAAGGTTTTGTAGGGATAGTATTGCCTTTTGTAGTGTTATTATAGGACTATTGTTACCTAATATGGGGAGCCTCTTGTGTCCCAAGGAGAAGAGTAAAAATAGGAATGGGTTTACATCAAGGTGATAGTGGGTGTACTTCCTTGAAGAGTTGTCGATCATAGCATCGGGTCCACATATCACATCTAGGTCCACATATTACATCTGGGTCCACATACCTTACTTGGGTCTACATACTTGATGTGGGTCCACTTATTTCATATCGTGTAAGAGTGATAGTTTTTTAGGTAACAACTGCCACCAATAGTAATAGCTACACAAAAGAGTAAGAGTGAAAAAGAACCACTAAAGTTAGATGCAATGAAATGAAAATTTAATACAAGAGAAACAATATATAATGGCATAAAATAGACATACATATAGGTTTTACTAACAAGGAAACCCTACAAGTGAAGGATATACAATAAATAATCTTATCCTAAACATGGTACAAGCTACTATAGCAAGGAGGGAGTTATCCTTGCTCACCCTTTGAATCAATGATCCAAATATCATCGAGTAATTATTGACTAATAGGGATAGTAATCCTAGGTGTAAACATCCTATTTTTCATGGTTGTTGACATTGAGGAATAACTGGGAGAAATGTTAACATGTAAGGCCGAAAAAAAACTTAGTGGAAGGAAAAAAGCTAGTAATGCACCTGTAAGAAGTTGTCTTAAAGTAGAGTCTCTCTCAACTCTGGAGTAGACTTGATCCTCTTAGGACTCATAAATATGACACATCATGACAAAATAATTGTATTCACACACAAGGAAAGATAGAATGATTCATAAAGTGGGTGGCCATAGATTTATTTTAGTTAATTCAAACAAGAAAGCACTTATCCTTTGTAAAATATGGCAATTTATTTTTCTTGATGAAATGTGGACAATTTTTAGCATCCTTGAATTTACCTCCTAGTACTAATTTGCATTAAGAACAATACAAATGAATTACAAAAGTTAGTGGAAGATAATAACTTACTAGCTACTATTCATTTTAAATGTGACTATATCCTATGTCCCAAACAATAATTTTGAAGAAAAGTACAAATATCTTGCATTCATGATTGAATGTTAAAAGAATAAATCTTTCAAAACTTCCCTCTTTAACAAAACCCTATGGCATCTAAAATTGTGATCTAATTCCTTTACAGTGGTCCTTATTATGCCATATTCTTCAGGCATACTATTTTCCAGACTTAATTTTTCTTTTGAGCATTTGAATTCCAAAGTATTGGGGCCCATCTTTGTTGCTCTTGGGTCTCCCTTTCATGAGATGATGTGATGTGATGATCATATGTTATATTCCATGTTTATATTGTTATGGCATGCCATGATGAGTGATTATGATGATGATGTACTATCTGTTGATATTTCCACCATATCATGTATTGATTATCTGATGAGTATAGTTACTAGTATCACACTTTTAAGCTAACAAGGGTAGTAGATTCTTGATTTACTTATTACAATTGAACCTAGATGATTCTTTGAGTCTTGAAAGGACTTTACCTCATCCTTTGGATCCATCTTATGACCTTTAATCCATCATCCATTCCACTTCATACTTTGGTCTACATCCTTGATTTTAAGATTGATAAGTTGACTCTTAACCTCTCCTCCGTGACCCCTTCACCATGGTCAATACAAACTATAGGTTCTAAAGGTTGGTGGTTCACTTGGACCACTTATATATAGGGTCAATACAAACTACACAAATGTCTAGACAGATTGTATGGGCCTATGGAGGAGTTTCTATAGAAAGATCCACTCCTTAGATACTCTATTAGATGTTACTGGGTGGGACCACTTGTTGATCCAGTTAGTGATCTCTATAGGCACGACTACAAATTCCCCCGCGACTTTAATTTTTAAACTGCATGTCTCACACTTGTTGTCAATTGAATTTCTCACCCTTTTCCAAATGGTGTGGAATCTTTCCCCATGCTCAATGGGGACATGAGTTTGGGTTCTCTGGTGGGAAGTGGAAGTGCAGTGCACTGCCAAATTCATGAGGGGTTAGGGAAAGATAATGTCCTACTAGAGTAGGAGGGAGTTACGGGAGGCACATAAAAAACTGGAGGATGATCTTCTTGGAAGAAGACATCCATAACATTACCCTATAGGAGGATGCAACCAAGTTAGAGTTCACTGTCAAAAGAGGGGAGGAGTACACTACTTGAGGAGTTATGGTTTGTTCTCAGTTACAGTCGGTTCAAGAGGGAGAGTTTATTTTGACTTCTTAAAAGGAAAGGATGTAGTGGAGAAGGTGATAGGGCTCCATAGAGTGGATGTCTCCATTGTTGAGGATGCATATGAGATCCTATAAACAAAAACATCCTAGAAAGTTACAACTTGCTAATAAAGAAATGGCTAAATATTCAAAATTGTTGGATCATTTTATTGATAGTGGGAAAGACTACTGAAATGTTTTATAAAGAAACTTTTCCATTAGTTTCAACTAACATTAGCTCATAACCAAGACATAATATATGCTAAACCAAATTCAAACATTATAGCTTAAAAATTCTTGATCTACTTTGTTTAATATATATTTTTAATATTCATGTGGATAAATTGTCTAGTCAAATAGTGTAACAGTACGACTAGAGAAACTTATTAAATGAAAAGAAAAATAAACTCTTGACACAATGATAAATATTAATTATCATTCTCTTCAATTCATAATTTGGTTTCAATTTAACAAGCCTTGCATTTTATATAAAGAAGAAAAAAATGATCTTGCTTATTTTACGGATCCCAATGACCACAAGTTGGCTGCTACTAATTGTGGGAAGTCCTTTCGTAATGCTCTCAATTAAAACAACCATGAGAAGCCATAGAACTAATGCAATTCCAAGAGATTCCACTTTATCCAACTGTATGTTTTGCAATCCAAGAAAATCATATATCAGAATTTTCCAATTTAAATTCTTTTAAATTATCCAAAAAATAATTATTACCATGGCTATGATATTAAATACCATAACATTTTAAGTGGAAGAGGTACATTTATACTCATCCAATAGTCCATTGAATTACACTAGTCATTCTTAGAATGCATAATTGAACTTACGCAATGCTATTTTTACACCAAAATAATGAATGGCGAATAATCTTTGTGGATGCATATATGATTGGAGAAACAAACAATAAATAACAACCCCATCAATTACAACATATTCGAGCTTTGAATCATTATTCTCGATTATTGCATTAACTGTAAAACATAGAAAGCACAAATGAATCATTAAGTATCAGATTGTGCAGCTGTTGATGATCTCAATTGGTGCTCACAAGTTTATTGAATATATTATGTGGAAGTCCCAATTAGAATAGAGGAACAAGGAATTTGTAGGAGGGGTCACTAGTACCCAACTGTGCATCATCAAATAAGATTTTGAATAGGTTAAGTCTGACAATTTGCAATTGTTCATGTATAGGGACCTTGATTTTAACTTCATAGAGGATAAGGAAAGGAAGGCTAACGATCTTAGTCACCATCAGAGTACGGAATGATCTTCATCATTTATTAGAACAAAGACTTCACCAACTTTGAAAACAGTGACACATGAACACATGATTGGAACTCATTATTTGAGGGATGAGCACCTGGTGATGTTTTTGCACAAGGAGAATTTATATTTACAAGTGGCTGAGGAGAGAGGGTTAGCCACATAGGAGGTAGGAGAGGACATTCCTGATAGACCATCAAGCAGGAAAATTTATCAATCCAAAATTGGGTATACATGTATGTGACAGTGATGGAGACACATTGGGATACAGGTTCTGGATGATTTTTGAAGCATGTACATCAGAATTAAGGAGAATCTGGGAATGCATTTTACTAGAATAAGAAATAAACCAACATTTTTTTCATCAATGTTCAACCCTAAAGGAAGCATTAGCGGGCCACACCATTATTGCAGTCCTCACCTCATGTCTAGAAAAAATCGTTGGAATTTGGAGTAGTATTTCCATGCCCTATCTAGCCTTGGGACGTCCAACTTTATTATGAAATGATAGCACTCTTTTATATGCCATTGATGAGAGCTATTACATTCTTGGAGGTCACTTTATGGAAGTAGTCCCTCTTGGAGGTCAAATCGAGTGTTTTTTGGACATGGCTTGTAGAATTTATTTGTATTTTGAGTTGTTTGATTGCCATGTGGAAACTCTCACATTGTAACATTTCCCTACTAAAATTTCTTTCATCACTCTTTAGATGGATTGTTGGAGTTAAGAGGAAGTTTGGGGGATCATCAACCCCTCCTTTTCTGGTCTTTGCATCATTTGAGAAGGGCATTTCCCTTTGAAGCTAAGTTTGGTTGCATTATGGGGACATGTTGGTGGAGTAGCCACCTTTTTGGGAGATTAATTGCACATTTTAGCTGGGGCACATACCTTGGAGTAGCCTTTTGGGTTTCTAAGCGAACATCCCTTGTTGCTTGGAGGTTACTTCATGAGTTAGCATCCACCTTGATATTTCTAGATGGGGTCATTCCCCTGGTGAACATCAAGAGAGCACTTAATAATATGAGAATCTTGTGTTGAAAGCAATTAAAATATGTGCTTATCTTTGGAAGTTACTATTCAACTACTAATTGTTGGATATATCTTTGGTAAATTCGTTCCATATCAAGCAACATATTTGGTTCGTTAATTAGAGAGACTTGAAGGTCATCACAAGCAAACATTACAGGTACAATGCTTAAATTTGTTATTTAGAATTGCCTTTGGTCAAAGGAACAATGCTTAAATTTGTTTTTTGCTAAATTTCTTCTAGCTAACATTATAGTCTATAGATTATATCTCTATGTAAATCCAAATCCCAATATTGCAAACACTTGTTGGGAAAATGACACTTGACATCTTTGCAATTGCATAGCGAAATCTACATTTGACTTAAGTAACAACCCATTTAGCTCCCAATCATGTAGTGTTATGGATGCACACCATAGGTTAAAGAAGAAAAATACTACAATTAGGAAGCAACATAATTTATTTCAGAATAGAGGTTCCAAGACAAGATATTACCATAGTAAGTGCCAAATATTGAAATGTCTCATTCTGCGCAATAATATTATTGCAGACAGTATTGATAACCAATTGTAAGAAGCCATGATTCTGAATTAATAAGAATTAAGTCACAATGTATCCAACCTGTACAAATGCATATCCATTAAAGTCTTGCATAGCTTGCAATGTATGAATATGTCAGTCAATCATATAAAAATAAACATATTAGCAATATAAGGAATTATAGAAATTCAATAACTGCACTTCTATTTTGAGTTGCATTTGAATATTGAAACTACAGCATGACCATTGACACTAAGAATACAAACAAATTCATTATTGTGGACATGTCACATTATCATTTGCGATGCTGAAATGACTAAGGAGAAAGAAAATTTATTCAGATGTTGGGGAAGACCTCCCTTATCCTTAGACTTCAACCTCTTAGCATTAGGTTAGTTGCGTGAGACTCAACTAGACCAACATACAGGTTAAAGGAGAGAACAATAAACTAGAAAAGACCCTAAAAACGATCATCCCATACAAGTAAACATGCAAGTCAAGTAACCATCATGAACCAAGAGTCATGAACCATGCAAGGCTAAACATCACATACAAGTAAACATTCAAGTCAAGTAAACATCCAAGTTAATTAAACATGCAAGGCTAAGTAAACATGTAAGGATAAATATCACATACAAGTAAACATGCAAGGCTAAACATGCAATTCAACATATCATAATAAGGCAACATGACGTCATACTAGGCTCATGCACATGAAGTCAATGTCAAAGGCAAGTTACCCAACCTTCTCAACTATATGTGGTCATACATCTCACGTGTCTCATTAAATGAGAGGAATCTAATAATTGTCATCCCAGGATAAGGAAGGTCATGTGGTCATCTCATCTTCCTCAAATTAACTCAGCAAGGGGTGGCTAGCCCCTTGACGATAACCATATTCCTTGGAAGATGTCATACATATTCAATAATAAGCTATGCAACAAAGTGAACAAACATTTTGCATATAAATTTCAAAAAGAAGAAACATAGTTATATTAATTATTCTAATAAGCACAGTACTATCAAGCATAGAGGTACATAAATCATTAAATTACTAAAAACAAAAGTAGTAGTAGCAGTAAACTAATTATAAACTATATGGTCATATCATATTCCTCAGGTTAACTCAGGAAGGGGTGGCTAGTCCCTTGAGGAAAACCATATTCATCTAAAGAGGTCACACATATTTAGACATATGAGCTAAGCAATAACATACAAATGTGAAACCTCAATTCTAAAATATCACCATGTAACGACTAGTTCAATAAACTTGTTACAAAACTGAAAATAGTTCATGCCTTCACTTATTCAAATACAAATCTTAAATGTTTACAATTACATTTTTTTTTGTCTCATAAATTGTAAGAGGGAGTCCTCATATTCAGTGTCTTGTCCCATTGTAGTTGTTGTGCCCTCTTTTTATGTTGATTGTGTGGATATGCACCCCCGCACCATACTTATGGTACGTTGATTAGGAGGGGGTGGAGGTGGATGGACAAGGGAAACATCTGTAAAAACCAATACAATTATATAGATATAAGTGTGAATTTATTATTGATATACCTTTTTCATTATTTTCAATATCATTACAATGATATTTACTTGCTGGCTAACTAGCTGAGTCAACTAGAGTGTTCATTGGCTCTTTCATTTGTTCCTCTCCCGACTGAGCATAAGAAGCTACATGCTCTACCATTCATATAAATTATTAATTAGTAAACATAATCAATTTTGTATTTACAATCATAATGAATACATATGTTTTATAGCATACATACCTAAATCACTAGGCAGCTCACCACCATCGCGTGGTATCGGTTCGATACTGCTACCATCGCTACTTTTGTAGGTCTCACCCTAGAAACAAAAAAAGACATTCATTTTTCGATATAATCATTCATGGATAGATTACACAAGTTCATGATAATGATTCCCTTATTTATTTTATTTACCTCTAGTGAATCAATGGGGAAACTAGGGTTTTCCCAAAGCTTTTTCGATGTTCCAGCACATGATGAAAACTATACTTGAAGTTGAGATTCAAGTATTCATCAGTGGCTTCCTCTTGAAAAGCATTTCCCTACAATGCATAACACCATGTAAAGTGATTTTGATAAATCAATTAATTGTTCACTACAGTTAAAAAAATAAATTAATAATTGGCTACAAATAATGATCAAATGATTCATACAATTTGTGCCCTTGGCTTCTGATATCCACCCTAGCCTAGTTTGTGATGCACGTGTTTTTCAAATATTTCCTTTGTTGCTTTAGATGTGTCAAAGATCCTATGAAAGGTTTCAAATACGTTAGATATTGCAACTTAAATATATTTAAAAGTTTAAACAAATATATGATATGTGCCATACCTTCTTGAACTGATTGGCTTGGTACTTCCTTGTTTTCTCAACTCCTTCTCCTTTGCATTTTCAATGAGATCCTTCCACTCATTCTCTGGAACCATTGTAGGATGCTCATACTTATGGTTAATTTTCATATTGTCCCTATAATCTACCCTGACATATTTCAAGTTTAACCTGGTTATTATGGTGACACCTTTTTTGTTGAAGGTTTCACCAAACAAGATGACCATGTGGTTCATTAAATCATCTTTCAATTTGTCATTTTGGGAATTCCACCGTGTACGAATGGTGGGAAAAAAAATCTCCAAATCCTTTTCATGCAGGTTCTTATAAAAGACATTATTTCCTGCAAAAAACATATGATCATTACTTAAAACTAGATTGAGTTATGTGGCTTTGAATTACATGAATAAAAAACACATAATAAATTAAATAATACCTGTAATATTTGGTATCTTGATTGGAATATACTCAGCTTCCACCAAGAATCTAAGAGTCAATGATCCCTTGCTAACCACACACATTGAGCCAGGATAACAACTATCAAAATTGATGCCATCGTCCTCTCTATCATCATGTGGAGTAGCGGTGTTTGAAGGGCCATATTCACCTCCAACATCCATTAAGGGTGTGGCATCTAAAGTGCATTGTTGTGTAGGAGAGGAAAATATCCTGGTTGGTAAAGTATATTTATGAAGTGTTGAACCATCGCTACTAACTATACCACCCTCTACAGCTTGTTTTTATTCCCTCGTTTTTTGCTCCAAAAAACTGTAAAGAATAAAAATTCAATTGATTAGAACATATAAAAAAAAGAGAACTAAAATAACATAAATGAACATATGTAGTTCATAAAAAATTTCAAAGATGCCCCTTACCCCTTATTTTTTTATCTTTCTCCTCAATTCATCAATTTGTGCTTGTATTTCTTCAGTCTTTGGATCGATTAAAATCAGACCCAGAAGGTCGTCATTGCACTTATTCAAATCCATTTTCATAGTAACAATTGGGTCACTTGAATAACGTATCTCTACTTCATTAACCACATCATCACCTTGATGTGGTGTGCTCTACGAACATCAATAAAAAAATCACGTAAAAAATATATATAATGCATATAATAACAACAACAAAAATTTAATCATTTTTAGGTACTATTACGCTATCATTTACCTGATGAGACAACATTGGTTCCTTCCCACGATCATCGTGCCACAATACAATAAGAAATACATATTCATATCGATTACTAAAAATTGAACCATGTATAATAAACTTGATTAATATAAAAAAACTTTATTTTTCTATGAGAGCCAAGTTTACCTGTCCAGAATTGCTAGGTGTGCTCATAGTACCGACTCCCTGCCACAATACAAAAAGAATGACATCATATTGAAATATTGAGCTCAATAGTAGAAAAAAAGTCAAATGTTAACATATGTAGTATAATCATGAATTATGGTTACTATTACATTGATTCTATTAGGTATTATTAAACTAATATTTACTTCATCCGTCACCATTGGTGAGTTTCCACGTCCAGCTTGTGGCATATGGCCATGATCACCCTGCCACAATATAAGAATTAAGACATATTAAAAATCAAAATTACATATATAACAATGTCTCTAGAATGTGTTTAATGAAAATCATGACATATAATTAACCATGTGTATATTATAAAAAACATGACATAAATAAACTTGATCCAAGAGAAAAATAACAAGTCATCGATCAAAGGTTGAGTTAAATGTTGTATAAGAAACCAAGGATGATTTTAAGGAACCATACTTATTTAAAAGTGTATAAATGTTGGCGAATATTACCAATTCTTAAAACACCAACTATAAAATGATTGGCGATATTTTTCAAAAAATATTTTAATTTCCAAGTATTTTATATCATTTATATAATAATTTGGCAATTTTTAGGGTGAAAAAAGTTTACCCCATCAAAATTAGCCGAAACAGGGCTTCAAAAAATGCAAAATGGCGAATATTTTTTGGGAGAAAAACATGGAAAAATAGCCCACTGGGCTAAAATTCGCCCCTAAAATTATCCTTGTAAGAAACTTACCCCCATAATAGCGACCCTCACATATGTTTGATTCAAACCATAATTGATCAACAACTCTTCACCTGCAGCTATTGATTTTGTTGTACATACAAATACATGATTTCCTTCATGCCCATCAAATAGGAAATTGGGTAGCTTATGTCTTGACCCTGGTCATGTGCTATTTATAAACCCTACGATACTTCTTGAAGCTTTTGGCCTTCCATCAATATACACAGTTTATGCTTTGTTCATAATGTTGTCCAGTAGTTGACAATAATTTGTTGCCACTCCGTATGTCCACATAATTTGTGTATATCATACCAACAACAACCAGTCATTCTATTTGTAGCATGGACCGACATACTCCATTAATTGAGTTTCAGTGCCATATGACACGTTTATGCCATCCATGGAAAATATCCCCTATCCATGTAAAGAGGTTGGAGCAATGCGATAAGTCCTCCCATTGATGAACAAATTTGTGTCCACTTAGGGTAGCTCCTTGGCTAGCCATCATTTGACAAGATGTCTATACCTCAGGGGAAACTCAATGTCACCTATGCACTCATTATCATAACCACATGATCCTCCTTCAAAATAAAAAATTTCCATGCATTACGAAATTTTCTCCTTATCTTTTCACCTCTAGTTGATCTCAACCTATTAGATCTTGTATTAGATGTCTCGCTTTCAACCTCTTCTAGTCTATCTTCCTCACTTGAGGAAGACAGATATGACAAGTACCTATTTGGTGGTACCTACAATCATTAAAATTGGGTATTATTTATTGCATACAAACATTATTTAGGTTGTACTAATACATATAAATTCTCATGCTTGGTACCAGTTGGTGTTGGTAGGGTGGAATTTCCTTGTGCAAACAATAGGGGTTACCCCTAGTGAAAAGTATTAATTAGACATGACACGGCTTGGAATAGGTAACCCATCTTAATCTTGTCTCGATAGCCATTATGGTTTTGAGGTTTTATCAGTTGCATCGAGATCCATCGTTTAGGGTTTTTGAAATGCAATAGATAAAATGAAACTAATCTAATATGAATAATGACGCCTGGGATAACTAACGAAATAAAAAATGTAAAACAACACCAAATATACCAATGTCTTTATCTTCAGTAAATAGTTATTGCATGAACAAGAACAAAACATAAATAACCATATGCACACTAGAAAAGTATAAAAAATGAACAATTGATTACATTAATATGTACAGATCTATAAACAAAGTACTTTAGACACAGATCAGAGAAATATACACTACTTCTATAGTAGAAAAATCTACAATATAGAAAAAAAAATCGCAACAACTCTAAAACACAACAAACTAGCAGAAAATTTTTGCGTGCATTGAGGTCTCAAACTTGAAATTAATCTCCAAAAAACTTGTCTAGCTATGGCCTCTACTCATTATAAATTCACAAAGTAGTTTACAAAAGTTTCAAGGATAATCTTTTCTCCCCACATTGAGGTCAAGTTCCATTTTATACAAAATAAGAATGGCTCTTGGTTTTTTGGTAACCTTTGGTCTTCTAGGTGACTCTTGTTCTTTCAAATGTCCTTGTTCATTCTATGATTCCACATTCGCAATTTCGTCCATTTCCTTATTGAAATTTTCAATGAAATATAAAACTTATTCTGTAAATATTTCCTTTTATCCTTTCCTTTTTATAATTATTTGAAAATATCTAGGATAATGCATTTATTCACATATGAGAATGTAAATATTACAATGAATACAAATATATTCTAGGGTATCAATTATGGGTCCAAATTCTCATAGTCCACCAAAATTGTTATTGTATGTTGATAGGCCTCCTAGATTCACTTCAAACTTTATGTTTGAAAAATAATTATGTTCTTTTGAACCTTGACAATTGGGACTTGGAAATGGATAGTTTGAAGCTTCTTGAATTGTGATGATTTCTTGTTATCATCTTATCTTCTCTAACCTTAACATAAATAAAAATATATCAAATTTAAATTTTGAAAACAAAAAATACAATTTAAAATGGTGTCGCATACCCTTAACAATGTCATCATATAACTTTCCCTGAAGGTGTAGACCAGTTGGTAATAGGGTGAATTGTTAAGGCACCCATTATGATGTTATGGGCATAGTGTTAGTGGACTAGATGTACCTCATCTCA
>LPNX010270002.1:3852-40442 GCA_001517045.1 Pseudotsuga menziesii
AATGACAATGTTTATAATTGCTGTAGTAACAAATACAATGTTGATATTATGTCATAAAATAATTTAATCAAATTAACATCTAATACAACCTATAAATAATATTAATATAAATTATGTAGGATTCAAAGGCTATGACTTTCCTCATTTTGAAGGAACTCAATCTAGCAAAAGTTCTAAATTTTAGATCTAACCCATCTAGTTGTAATTGAGATGTAATATTTCCTCTAGTTCTAATTGAGATGTAATATTTCCTTTTGAATAGTAGAATACTAAAGTTTTACTTGAAATAAATAAAAAATATTAATTGAGAAAGTAGTTTATTGGATTAATTATTCCAAATTTAATGGAATAGTTCTCTGAGTTGATTTTTCTAGATTTAATAGAATACGCATTTAGAGATTTCCAAAAAAATCAATGTGGATGAAGTCCTTGTAATATAATATTTCCAAATTTAATGAAATATGTGTTATAAGGCCCGGAAGGGCTCGGAAGGACTGCCATTTTTCTGTTTTTCTGATTTTTGTCTTTGTTAAATATAGCAACAAGGCAACATTAACAAAATTTTCAGAGTCCAGAGTAGAGATGTGCACCCAATGGATTCGACACTTGGTCTACGGGTTCTTTGCAACCTCACGGGAAGGATAACATCCCTAGTTGGAGCCACTTGTTAGCACCTACTGGGTGCTAAGTGGAATGAAAAGTTTCCTGACCCACCAGAGAAAAAGAAGAAAGTGAGGCCTGCAAAATTTTCATGAGGGGAAGATTTGGGAGAACAGTAATGAGCCCTAGATAATAAGGGATATCTTTGAAAAAGAATCTGAGAGGATTTATAAGGATGAAGGAGCCTACACTAGTCATGACCTATCAAGAGGAGAAAAACCCCGGACTCAGAGTCATATGAAGGCTGACCCATGATTGGCCACGCAATAAGGCAGGGAGAAGACCTGTCCGACGAAGAACCGAATGTGAATTTTTTTTTAATGGCCACGATTGGAGATCAACACAGACCGACGACGAAAAACCATTTTGCGAGTTCCAAATGTGTACCAAAAATCTCCTCTCCAAGTTGGTGAAATGTTTTAAGCCATGATGATTTTTAATGGTAGAGATCACAAAGGCTCCAGATTGATGGAGGAGATTGATTCCTTCAATCCAAAGTGCACTATGAAGATGGCGAGCCAGAATCCATGAAATATGTTAAAGGGAAGAGTTATTCGATGATAGAGATTTGCGTGGGAGCAAAGCTATGATGTAAATACCGTTTCTCTTACCGTAAGTGCTCAAAAGGAAACCTCAATTAGGGAAAGCGAAACTCGATAAATCTCTCCACATCGGATGGCTAGATAGTAAAAAGGTCTGTGATCTACGGTGGAGGTTATAACCCACAAAGCGAAAGTGCGCCCGGGATGAAAAAGGTAAAACATGATCGTGCGAAAAGTTGACAGCAGGAATCACGCAGTGCTATATTTTGGGATTGAGGATCTATGGCTGTGATTGCATTCGGCAGGGGAAAGTGCATGGTCATATAAGAAGGTGAAGTATTATAAAAGTTGGCACATTGATCCAAATAGTTTATTATTTTGTAGCATTGGGAAGCGAGGGTTTTAGGATGTGAAGACCGCGCCACCTTGGAGAAACCTCCATAGAAATATATCAATGACCCAGGTATGCATCTCCTATAATAAGCTGTTGTCTCATGGCTAAATTGGAGGATTCAGAAGCTCAGAACCTCAAGCTTCAAGGAGCTGAAGAAGCCCTATTAGATAAAGATGCTGGGGTCTTCGATACTATCATTCTAAATGGTAGTATAGAAACCGCTCAGGCTAAGTTAAAATAGCTCCAGTCATAGGGAATTGACACCCATGGGGTGTTCAGTTCTTTCTTTTTCTAATTTTTGGTTGAGAAAACCCCTAGCTACCTTGAGTTTATAAGCTGGTGTGTAGAGAATTATTCCCAGACCGAAGGTATGATTATGGACGTGTCTAGGTATAGGATACTGTGTCCCATAAATTCCCTCAATATCTGAAGCTCTCTGTCAATACCCTCTAAGTTTATCCAATTGTCCAGTGAATATAATGAAGGAGAGATACTTCGTTTCTTTCAAGAATCCTCAGATGAAAAAAAAGACACCTTCCTCGAAACCTGCTTAAAACCTGAAAGCCAGTTGTCAAACCCTCCTTTCCCCATTGATTTCAACCTATTCAATGAAGAAACTTAGTCTTTAATAATCACAGTGAGCCAATTTTTAGGTCTGTACTTGAACTAGTTCGTAACTGAACCCTTAATAAGTCTGATTTTTACTCTCAATTCGAGCCACGCACTGTTAGGAATTTCGAGTCAGTCTTTGCAATCCGCCTGTCTGCAGTTCGACGAGTCCCTAGCCAGAAATATAAATGCCTTGCTAAGTAATTTTAGTCAGTCCAGGACCTTTAGGTTCCAGTCAGAGTAATGTTTACGGGCAAAATTTCGCTAATTGGCTATTTTTTGGGTTTTTTCAAAAAATAAATTCTCTATTTGGTCATTTTTAGTTTCTAATATCGCCTCTGTTTACATAAAATATGTTTTTTTATCATAGTATTCGCCAAAATTTACACAATTCAGTGTTAATTTTATGTTTCATATTGAATATTCTCCTACCTATCTATAAACGTGTTTTTTTCAATCCAAAACAATAGCCTATAATACTATACTTAAGTATAATATTAAAATTCTTAAAAAATACCCTGGTTCTAGTCTATTCTTATGAAAATGTTTTTGATTTTTAATGATGATGACATACAACTCCCTGATATGGTCATGACAAGAGACATGCACAATGACTTTGGAAAATTCATGAATGTCCTCATGGCTCCAGTCTATGAGACCCTCTTTCAGAAGAGGTTGCCGAGGGTCTTACAAGAAATGAAGAGCATGCTGCAATCATCTCCTGAAAGGAGTGTCGGGGATTGGTTCCTCTCACATAATAGTACAGTGAAGGGTCTACAAATTTACTCACCAACCATACGTCCTCCCAGTGTTTCTGACATCGAGGGTGTTTGCACTAGAACTGTTCAGACAAAGGTTGGTGGCTGAGAATGAACATTTTATAAGTGCTAGAAAACATGCAGACCTTAAATTTCCATGGGTGGTTGGCCCTTTCACTGTAAAAAAAAGTTGGATTTGACAAAGGTCGAAAATCTGCTCAAGCAGAAAGGGTTTGACATGGAAGCTGCAATCGACTATGGTCCACATCACATCATCTCCGACAGAAGACAAGCAAATAAGAGCAAAGCCTTCACACATGTCGAAGTGGCAGGACTAGCAGAAAGAGTGAATAGGATGCAACACCCTGGAGAAATCAATTTCGACGAAGATATGCCAGAAAGGCTGACCCTTTCTGCTCTGTTGAAGTGTCCTCATCATCCATACCTCTCCTGCATTGTATCCACAGCCACGCAAATTACACCTCTGGCCAGCTTGTCTAATAAGGAGAATAAAAGGGAATACTTAGAATCCATGGACGTAAAAGAGAGAGAGGTGGCCTAGACACCTAAAAAGAAAAAAATGGAAGAACCATATGAAATCATGCCTAGTGCCATTGTCAAAGGAAAGAATAAAATTGTGAAAGTTAGGGGTCCATCCTTCGCGACTCAGGAATACATGTTCAGTGGTGTTCCCAAAGAAGCGGAAGGAAAATATATGTCTAAAACTGAGTTGTTAGAGAAATACAGAGAGGCTAGTAAAAGGGCCTTCGAAGAAAGTTTGAAGTTAAGAGAAGAGGTGGACAAACTGCCAGGCCGGAAGACCTCTTTGGTGACAGTTAGAGACCGGACCAAAGGCACGCTGAATTTGGTCGTGATCACGGGTGACAAGGTGGCAGAGTTAGAATTAGATCCAAAAAGAGTCCCTAAAACTGACATGATTAATTTGCATCAGGGGATAAGTGAATACCTCTACACTGATGTACTCCAAGCGGCTTTACAAATATCCAAATTAACGACTGGTAAGAAAAGAGTAGAAGAAATGCTTTGAAAGGAGAGAGTGGAAAATAAGGCTCACTTGGCACAGGTCAAGAAGCTCCAAATAGATCTATCTATAGTGGATAGCCTGGGGATAAGGGTGTTTCCACTCAGAGACTACTCAAAGAAAAGGAAGGTACTATCCAATTACTGAAGAAAAATCTAGAAATTCCTTATGCTTGGCTCATTCAAATAGCCGAGTTGACTGAGATAGAAAAGGAGAAGGAGACGCTAAACATTGAATTGGTCAATTGTAAGGCCAAATTACTCATATAGGAAGGGAAAGTGGTGAAATGGAAGAAATATGCAGAGCTCTGGGTTGAAGAAAAATGGGTCTTTGAAATAAGGAAAGCTAGATTGGAAAAAGAGTTAAAAGAGTTGAAAGAAAAATCTCAAGAACAACCAACGCCCGCGACCAAATCGCCCGAAGCACCTGATGCATCTGAAGTACTTGGTGCAGACTCATTATCCCAATCTATTTCCCGGGTAAGCCTCAATACTATAGAGATCACCGGCTTGATGAAACCGAATCGAGATGTAATGGAAATGGCTAATGTCAGAGAAGATCTAAAGAAAAAGATAAAGGAGCATTGTAGGGAATTGGAGAGGAAGAACAGTGAATTATCAAAGCTGGTTTCAGGCCGAGTGGCTCTAATAGGAGTAAGGCACCTCATTTGGGACATGATAATAGAGGAAGAAGAAAAATTGTGCCCATACTTGGATTTTATCCAAGATAAGGAGAAAACCATACAAGTAGCCAAAAAGCACATCCATGCAGCTCAATGCGACCTGCATAAAAGACATTTGGACACAACTGAAAGCACGATTAAATCAATGAACATTTTAACAGATGAGGGAACATCCAGGATAGGATTCTCACCATCATCTGGGCCAGAAGGGCGATTCACAAACACCGCCATTTAAATATGGTCGAGGCAAAGTGGAATTTCATGCACAAACAATCTGATGATTTTTTCGAGAAGTTCAAACCACTGGTCCAGAGAGGGATCCCTTTCTTCTAGGAAGAGAAGGGACCCATGCTATCCCAGAAGGAGTATTACAAGAAGTGTAAGTTTTAAACCTGTGCAGAGAAGCAAAGCATACAGATTCTTTTAAGCAAAATAGAGATCACAACACATCGTTCACACATAAACAAAGAGATTTACCCTGGAAACCCTTAACCGGGAAAACCGAAAAAACTTGGAGCCACACCTCCTATTTTCTCTTCATTACATCATGATATCCTCACAATACAAAATATAGGTATTCCGCAACATCCAAATACCCTAATCCGTTAACCCGGATTAGAAAAAGACTCCAATCCCTTAACTAGGATTAAGTTACATATTTTTAGACAACTTCTAAAAATAGCCACAAATAGCTATAAATAGCCATAAAATCTAAACATAGCCTTTGGGATTGCCGAGCTGTAGCGCTGACATGCGCACCTCCCCTCCATACGCACATGCAAAGAATATAACATATACCCAACAAGAAGTTGGTTGAGTGCAGGCAGGACCACACACAATTCGAATATATGACTCAACAATCACTTTCAGGCGTGACCGTGATAAAAAAATTGTCTGGGGAGTTTGAGTTGTTATTTGATTTCAAAACTTTGTGCGCTTAGTTTCCAGCGGCTTCAACGTCTTCCTATGTGGAAAATCTAGAGCTAGGAGTGTTGGTAGAAGAAATGGTTAAACTGGAGACACCGACAGTTAACCAATGGAAAATGATCAAGAACTACAACAAGTCCAAACAAAGGTCACGCCAAGGATGATGGAATCTAACGGCAACCAGAACCCGGGGCATAGCTGCAGAAGAATCAAGTGAGCATGAGGTTTGAAGATTCGACATATTTTATACTCGACAGAAAAACTCGCCTCCATAATTTTTTGTTTTATGTCACCCATGGAAGGATGCCACGATGCAACTTGTTAAGAAACTGTTGCTAATTTTGTAACTGATTTGGCCCTATTTTGAGGTTGGTCTCGGGGGCCCAAAATGATTTAAATAGATTCCTCATAGAAGGAGAAAGGGTTGGTTGGTTTTTAATTTGTAAGACTATTGTGTAATAATTTTTTATTAATATACATAGCCGAATGCTGGTTATATGCATTTTACAGGAATTTGTGTGTGTTTCCAAATTATAGTCCATGCTTTCTTTTCTTATGTGCATGTTATTTCCAGTTTTTCTTTACATTATGTTTATCTTCATGTCATAGAATTAGTGTATAATGGATAGGAATTCATACTTATATGCTCCTTCCATTGTCTTCGATATCCAGTAAACTTTTCTTTCAAACATTAGAGGAAATTTCAACTCAAAATGGGCCTCCTAAAAAAGATTAATAAAATAATAGTTAAAATAATAAAATAATATTTATTAATTTTGGAGCAAGAAAAGAAAAAAACTACTTTTTTGTTTGTATTTTCGACACATCTCCCCGTGTTTTTACTCAAATTTGGATTGGGAGAGCTCGCTGGATGCGGAATTAAATTCTGCATCCAATGAGTACCCACTCAGAATATTTTTGACATACCCTACTACCCCAAAAACAAGAAATACCTGAAAAAATGTGATGATGATGTCATCATCACATTTTTTCATGTATTTCTTGTTTTTGGGGTAGTGGGGTCTGTCAAAAGTATGCCGAGTGGGTACTCATAGGATGTGGAATTTAATTTTGCATCCAACAAGCTCTCCCGATCGAAATTTGAGTAAAAACACGGGGAGATATGTCGAAAATACAAACAAAAAAAGTAGTTTTTTTTATGATACCTATCCCCAAATTTANTAGACGGTATTTCAAATTTAAATCAATTTCATTGGCTAACACATGATGACATGGCATTTGAGTTAAAGTTAAAAGGCCCATTTTGAGTTGAAATTTCCTTTAATGACTGGCGTGGAATTTATCCCTGTGGTGCTCCACGTTAGTGGACTATCATTTTCTTCCATTACCACCAGACCCCAACTACAACGACAGTGATTGAGGCACTACCTTGCTCTTGTAAGCATTTTCTTATGCAAACTGCTCTGTTCTCCGTTTATTTTTGACTCCATATCCTGATAGCTCTTTCTTTTGTTTCCAACCACCAATGTTTGATACTTATCTTGTGACAATATAAATCTGGCCTTTTTATGTATGTATGAGAGATCCCTCTCTGGAATCGGAGGAGTCAGCTCCCTTTTCTAAAGTGGTTTTGCTATTACCTCGGGATCCGCCTTCCTGCAACCTTGGGTGCGATTCTGGGTGCTAACACTAGTGATCGTCTCTGATTTCACAAGCTCGACGCTTATTTATCTTCTACGTATTTTATCTAGTGAAATCCTCCTTCAGCCGTTAATATTCAATCTCTGCTGTACGATCCCTAGTCGTATGTGAAATTGGTTTAGGATTAATTCAGCTACTACTTCTAATTGTGAAATCCCTTTTCAACCGTTGATCTGTCCAAGATGCGGATATTTAACTCTATGATTTAATTGATTAGTGGAATGATCAATTCATTTCCGCAACGCTCTACACACAGACAATTTTGATCTTCTATACTTATATCAGATTTCGAAATACACACATACACATAGAGATCTATTCAAATCAATACTTTTGGTGATTGAAATGAAGGTATAAATACTTAAACTCTATTTTTCATTCAACTTAACCAGAGGTATAATTTTCTCACACACAGTCTCTGCACTCTCCACTCCACTCTCTCTCTATTGTAATTCCTCTATCTTTTACATTCAATGATAATCCATGTAATGGATCCTTTGTCTTTTACTGATTTCATCCTGCTACCATGTCTATTGGTTATTCCTTTGTCATTCGTGAACTCCTTTGACATCAATGACAACTATATTCTCAACATCTAATGCACAAGTTGATGAAACAAAGGGTCATAGAGTTGATGACATTGTTAATGGAATGGATAAGTTAAGTCTCATAGATAATGAAGAACACTCTTCAAGAAGAAATAGAGAAAACTCCACAACAAAAAGTTGATAGATCGACATGAACTAAGACATTTCCAAAAATGTATGATGATTTTGTCAAATTAGATTGTGAATTAAAATTTTATGCTTTTGATGAACCTGCTTATTTTCAAGAAGCAATAACTAGTGATGTATGGAGAAGTGCAATGCAAAGAGAGTATGATGCTCTCATAGAAAATGGAAATTGGAGGTTGGTGGACCCTCCAATTGGAACCAAACATATTGGATGCAAGTGGATAATAAGAACAAGATAAAAGCAGATGGCTCACTTTACAAACACAAAGCGAGAATTGTAGCAAAAGGATATGCATAGAAAGAAGGTGTTTATTACACAAAACATTTTCTCCTACAACAAAATAGGGCACTATTCAAACTTTGTTTTCTTTAGAAGTAGAAAAAGGATGGAAAATACATCATATGGATGTTAAAACCGACTTCTTGAATAGAGACTTGAAAAAAGATGTTTATATGGCTCAGCCTGAAGGTTTTTCTATCAAAGGTCGAGGTCAAAAGGTATGTAAATTGGTAAAATATTTGTATGGTTTGAAGCAATCACCCCGAGCATGGTATTAAAATTTAATTGAACATCTTCTCAAATTGAGTTATAGGCATTTCAATCTAGATGATTCAACTTTATTT
Organism: Pseudotsuga menziesii; assembly: GCA_001517045.1. Classification (NCBI taxonomy): domain Eukaryota; kingdom Viridiplantae; phylum Streptophyta; class Pinopsida; order Pinales; family Pinaceae; genus Pseudotsuga; species Pseudotsuga menziesii. The sequence goes on from LPNX010270002.1 coordinate 12,487, forward strand.
GTTAAGAAAGTTGGAAGATAGTTGTATATCTAGTTGTCTATGTGGATGATTTGCTTATCACACGAAATAGTGATGATTATATATCCTCTATTAAAAGAGAGTTGGAAAAGGTTTTTGATATGACATATTTGGAATTATTACATATTATTTAGGAAATAAAGTAGATAAAAAACCAAAGAACATTTTTATTTCTCAGAAAAGATATTTGGATATTTATTGAGCAAATTTGGCTCTAAGGATTGTGTTGATGTATTTGTAACTTCAGAATGTATTCACTTGTATATTTGATATTGTATTTCATTGTACCCCAATAGAGATGTTTGTTTCGCTGATTGGGAGAGTCATTAATATAATAAATTCATGTAAAGTTATTGAGGTTAACCCTCTGTTGTAAGTCAGGGAAATAGTCCCCATAGTTGAGGTGTATTAGGGTTATTATAATATCCTAGTGAGGTCGTCCCTGTAGAGTAAATGTCAAGTGGAAAACTAGTATAAATAGAGAGAGAGAGAGAGACACTCTATTTGAAACACACACTCACTCAACTGTAGCGCATGAGTGAGGGAGGAGGAGCTCACACAAGTGAGAGAGAGAACAGTTGTTGGAGATCATATTTGTGTTTCTGGGTTTTACTTTTGCTATTGGTGCTCATTCTATCTCCGAGGAAGTTGTGGGGTTTTCTCCTTTATGGTTTCCATGAGGAAAACTCTTTGTGTCTCTTGTCTCTTATGATTATTTCCGTGCATGTTATTCTCTTAGATAAGATCCTAGATCATATTTATTAAATGATAAAAATCTAATATGGTATTAGAGCTAACTTGAGAAGAAGACACTATGTAGCTGTAGAAGCTAGGGATTCTTACTTTTTGGGTCTCTCTCCACAGGTCATCAGCAAAAGGAGGCTAGGCTAACTCTCCATTGAAGGGCGCATCTTTCTATCGAAGCAGAATTTGATTCCGGGCATTTTCAATTTTTGACTAGTCACTGCTACGAGAAATTAGGGATTTTCATAGAAGAGGAATTTTTGAGTGACCCTAGCATAGGATTGATATCCTCCTCAAAATCAAAATTTAGAGACCAAGATCGAAGTTTTTGGCTGGGTAAAACTCCAGGAAAGTCAAACCCTAATTTGACCCTGTACCAAAAAATCAACACTGTAAAAGATCAGCTCCAGATCCATTTTAGGAAACTCAAATTGCTAATGGAAATTAGGGTTTCATGCGTGAAAAACCCTAAAATACTAAAACTAGTAGCTTTGGTACATTATCTATATACCAATATTGGAGAAGGATAAGTAGACACAACTTTTAAAGGATGAAGATAAATTCCTAATGTACCTTGTGTAAAAATTTTAGCCTTAGCTCCACTATATTCTGGGTGATATGATTCTTCCAAATCATGGTTCTAGCCTCTCCTAGGATTCATCCCTAAACATGACACCTTGGGAGAATTTCTATATCTCGGGCTACGAAGGTCCAAATGAAAATTTACAAGATGTTCAAGATAGGGAACGGACTGTAATTTTTGTGGTAAAAGTTTCAAACAATGAAGGTGAAACGCTGACATGTGGCAGTCTGTACAAGTTCTCTATGTTGAACAGTCCTGAAATAAGTCACCTTGGGAAAACTCTCATAAGTCCCAATTGGTGAAACCAATTATTCTTAAACCTACGGTGTTGTAAATAGGATAGACGAGGATACCTTAGTGCAAAGTTTCAGACACATAGGAGCAGTACTTTAGGAGATACCGCATAAAAAACATCAGGAAATTCTGCAGAAGAAATTGAAGAAAACAAGGGCATCGGATATTTTGCAGTTCTAATCACAGTTTTGGGAAAATTAGTATGCTTCTCAGCTCACCTTTAGGAGGCACATCTTTCTATCCAATCATATTTTTTAGATTCCTAGTTTTAAAAATTAGGGTTTCTCTGGCAAACCCTAGACTAGCTAGCTCTGGAACCATGACAAACACCTCAAATCGGTAAGATCTAATCCTTTTGTATTTACATTTGAGGTTCTCATTTAAAAATGACTAATCACACCAGCTTGATGATAAGATTGGTGAAGTTGAAAACTTCCAAGTATGGAAGTATAGGAACTCCGTGATCCTTGAATAAATTGACCTAGATCAATATTTCAGTAAGGAAGTTCTAAGAGCCAGAGGAAGATAAGGCTAAGGCTAGAGCCAAGAGAATCATTGTATATTCTATTAAAGATCATCTCATCCCTCATGTGACACCAAAAGGAAGTGTTGGATTCTATGACGAATCAATCAAAGAAGAATAAGATATTGTTATAACCACCTTGAATGGCCTCATAGGATTGTGGGATTCATTCATTCAAGTAATGTGTGCTAGAAGGAAGTGATTACCTTTAGCAAACTCTGGAAGAGTGCACACAAGAAGAAGCTCGACTCATAATAAGAGAAGAGAAGATAGGAGCAATTGAAGATCAAGCTCTCACGATTCATAAAATATCCCTCAACCGATGAGGAATATGAAGGACTCAATTCTTGAAGAACCTCTTATCCATCTTAGCATTTGGATAAGAAATGATGATGTTATGAATGAAGAAGATGATGAAGTTGAAGGCTAAAGAAGGAGTCTACCCACGAAACAAATAAAGATAAGTATTTGAATTGTCTTTTCCTATATATCTAGTTGTTTATATGACATTGCTTAGTTGTGAAATATACATGATAGAATGACAGTATACTACTAATATGCATGTGATGGGTAAGTAGCCCTTGTGATATACAACTCTCCATTTCTACTTATCTAGAATGAAACCTCCTTGATGATATATTGGATTAGTGCACAATCTCAATTATGTCATGGTATAGATGGAAGGCATCTAGAAAGTTTCTGTGAGATGCGGATGAATGTTGTATTGGATAAAATAGTTGCATGATTATATCATTATGCATAATAATTTTCCATTATGAATATGGCTTATGAAATGTTTCTAACCATACACTTGGTGCATTTTACTTTTACAAAAGATCAAGTACAATCACCTACAAGAAAAGAAGGATGAGACTTGTTCCAAAGAACAAGTGACAACAGTTTAAGATTCACTCCAATAAGCATACATGAAGAGGAACTCAAATCTTCTCAGGTTAAAGACACCATAATGAAAGAAAGAGATTCTGAAGAATATAAAGAGAACAATAGATCCACCTTGAAGAGATTAATACCACCTTGGGAACGAGAAATAATCAAAGATGAAGAATAATATGACGATACTTTCAAAGAAAGAAAGAAGGCCTTGTACGAGCTCAGAAGGAACCCATGGGATAACATATACATGAGGAGCTTGAATATTACCTAGAGTGATGAAGATCTTAACCTTTGCTACAAGGTTGAAGATGAAAGCCTATAGAGGATGATGAGCTCACAAATGGGTGTGAGAAGAGCTTTTGCAAAAGGTTAATTATAGAGGATCCTGGTATCCAGTGATCCTAGATGGATACATATAATATTAGTAGCAGAGGAAGCTACTTGTCACTCCAGTACATAATGTTTCAATACATACAATACGAAAGGAAGAGGGATAATGATGCTCCACTTTAGAGGTAGTGACTACAGAAGATCCCGAGGTTCGACCTGATACAACGAGATGGACAGCTTACTGATGGCTCTAGGATTTATTGAGAGTAAAGTGGATTCCAACCTTTTCTTCAAGTTTGAAGGCAAGAGATCAGTGATTCTCCTGTTATATGACCTGTTCCTAATAGGAAAAGAAGAACTCATTAGAGATGCAAGAAGGAGACTTGCTGTCGAGTTCGAGATAAAGGACTTGGGTATGATGCACTACTTTCTAGTCATGGAGGTGTGGCATAGTGCAGATGGAATATTCCTTGGACAAGGGAAGTATGCATTGGAGATCCTGAAGAGGTTTGAGGTGATGGACTGTAAGGCCATGACCACACCTATGGCATCAAACCTGAAGCTATTGAGTGATGCTTCATCAGATTCGATTGATGCCATGAGGTATCGTCAAATGATTAGGTCCTTGATGTACTTGACGGATATGAGACCAGCTATTTGCTTTGTTGTGAACACATTGAGCTAGTTCCCAACAGATCCGTGACATGCTCACATGGTTGCAAAGCATGCAGTGAGGTACTTGAAGGGTATAGTTGAGTATGGGCTCTAATATGAAACGAATCAGAAGATTAACCTGGAGGGTTATGTAGATTCGGATTGGGCAGGAAGTGCCATTGATAGGAAGAGCACTTTGGGGTGCTAGTTTAGTATGAGATTAGGTGTGATATCTTGGTTTAGAAAGAAGCAGTCCTGCATGGCGCTGAGAACAACTGAGGAAAAATATGTTACCACTTGCTCGGTTATTTGGGAGGTAGTATGTTTCTTTTGAAAACTACTATTTGATTTGATTAATCTAACTTACATTTTTGTGTGTTGCAGAGAGGATAAGAGAAGCTCCAGTATGTGATCCATATTGAGATCTCTAGAAAGAGGGATTTCTAGCATAATCGGTGAGATAGGTTGTCTGAGCATAAAATCCTCGTGAAGCTCATAGGTTGCTCAGACATAAAAAATCCTGTAGGTTGTCCTCGGATGTAATCAGTCCTAGAGAAGCTCGTAGGTTATCCTTGGACGCAATCAGCCCTGATGTGTTTCGATGCTATAAATGTCCAGAGTGAAGTTTGAGTACGTTAGGGAGAATCTTGGTGTTCTCCAGATTGAGGTTCTCTCCAAGGGGAAGTGATGAGTCAGTGAGCCCTTTCGACATGGTGGCAGACTAGGAATCCCATGGTCAAATGTAAGTGTTGAGCCCTTCTGACATGGTTCCAGGCTGGGCCTCCCATGGACAGATGTAAGTGTAGAGCCTTTCTGACATGGTGGTAAGAGGGGCCTCCAATGGTTAGATGCAAGTGCAGAGCCCTTCTGACATGGTGGCAGGTTGGGCCTCTCATGGACAGATGTAAGTGTAGAGCCTTTCTGACATGGTGGTAGGCGAGGCCTCCCATATTTAGATGTAAGTGCATAGCCTTTCTCACATGGTGGTAGGCAGGGCCTCCCATGGTAATATATAAGTGCAGAGCCTTTATGACATGGTGGTAGGAGGGGCCTCCCATGTCCAGATGTAAGTGTACAACCTTTCTGACATGGTGGTAGGAGTGGCCTCCCATGGTTAGATGTAAGTGCAGAGCCTTTCTGACATGGTGGAATGTTGGGTGTCCCATGGTTGGATGTAAGTGTTAGGCCTTTTCGACATGGTGGAAGGCTGGTCCTCCCATGGTCGGATGTAAGTGCCAGGCCTTTTCGACATGGTGGCAAGTTGGGCCTCCCATGGTCAGATGTAAGTGCTGGGCCTTTTCGACATGGTGGCTGAATGGGCATACCATGGTCAGATGTAAGTGTCAGGCCTTTCTGACACAATGGCAGGATGGGCCTCCCATGGTCAGATGTAAGCATTGGGCCTTTCTAACAAGTTGGTAGGATGGGCCTCTCATGGTCAGATGTAAGCACTGGGCCTTTTTGTCATGGTGGTAGGCTAGGCCTCCCATGGTTGGATATAAGTGCTGATACCTACATCTAGCATGAAAAAGGGTTAGCTTTGTAGAACTTCCTATGATGAGTAGAATTTAGAGAGAACACCATTTGCTCGAGATGGTGAGAGTAGTGATGACGATGATGATCCAACTTTGATGATGATCCAATGATGAAGACTTGTGCTGATGAATTGTGTCAAGAGAATACCTTCCTAGTTAAGAGGGAACGTTGATGTATTTGTAACTTCAGAATGCATTCAGTAGTATATTTTATATTACGTTTCATTGTACCCTGGCAAAGATGCTTGTTCCTCTGATCGGGAGAGTCATTAATATAATAAAGTCATATAAATTCATTGAGGTTAACCCTCCATTGTAAGTCGGGGCAATAGTCCCCACAGTTGAGAGGTATAGGGTTATTAGACTCTCCTAGTGAGGTCGGCCATGTAGAGTAATTGTCAAGTGGAAAACTAGTATAAATAGAGAGTGAGACTCTCTATTTTAAACACACACTCACTCAACTGTAGTGCACGAGTGAGAGAGGAGGATCTCGCACAAGTGATAGGGAGAACAGTTGTCGAAGATCATCTTTGTGTTTTTGGGGTTTACTTTTTCTATTGGTGTTCATTCTATCTTTGAGGAAGTTGCAGGATTTTCTCCTTTATAGTTTCCCCGAGGAAAACACTTTTTGTCTCTTGTCTCTTGTGATTATTGTTGTGCATATTATTCTCTCAGATAAGATCCTAGATCATATTGATTAAATGATAAAAATATAATAGATTTTAATTTTGTTTCTACACCAATGGAGTGTTATCTAAAGATTACTTCAAATGAAGGTAACACATTTGAAGAACCAACAAAGTACAAGTAGCTTGTTGGAAGTTTAATTTGTCTTACTAACTACTCATCATGGCATTATTTTTGTTGTAGGAAGAATTTCCATGTTTATGCATCAACCCTTTGAAGGTCATTGGAATGCGACAAAGTGAGTGATCAAATATTTAAAAGGCACTCAATCTTATGGCATCAAATATTGTAAAGTTTTAGACTTCCATATCACTGGTTATGCATATTCTGATTTTGATAGAGATAAAGAGCATGGGGTGTCAACTTTAGGTTATTTTATGAACCTTGGATCATCAATTATCACTTGGATATCACGAAAGCAATCTGTTCTTGTTGATTCTACAGCTGAAGCCAAATATGTTGTAGTAGCTCAAACCACAGAAGAAATCATTTGGCTTCGTAAAATAATTGAAGACTTGCAGGAGAAACATATGACTTCTACACCTCTCTTTGTTGACAACTCTTTTGCAATTCAATTGGCCAAGAATCCAAAATTCCATGATCTAACCAAACATATTAACAACAAATATCGCTTGATTCGACATCATGTTGAGGCCAAAATGGTTCATCTGACACATTGCTATACTTTAGAGAAAATTGCAGATATCTTTACTAAAGCATTGGGTTGGGAAAAGTTTGAAAAATTTAGAATGCAACTTGGCATGTCATATGTCCCTTCGGATTAAGGGGGGAATGTTGAATAATCCTTTAGGATTTCATTGTAAATAATATTTTAGTCATTAGTTAGTAAATTTTCGTTAATAATCTCATTATCTAATTGTAGATAATGGTTTTGATTTCCTTTATATGTAATACTCTTCTATGAAATAATACATTCATTGTTGAGGCTCTTCACGACCTAAGTCACATACAATCTTGGAGGTGTTTTAATTGTCTGTTTTACACCCTTTATATTTCTAAAAATGGTGTAGTCTTTCAATGCATTGCAATGAGAAATCATTGCCATAGAGAAGGACAATTGGGACCACATAAAATAGGTTTTGTTTAAGTTGTAACCGAACCATTTTTTTAAAGTATTACGAACAAATTGAAATTAAACATATAACATTTGAAACCATCAATAAATCCATTGTCAAATATCGGCAAGATTATAGATTTTTTGTGTGTAAGCATAATTGAGTAAGTAGCCCCAATAAAGTTCTTAAAGGTGTTGATCTAGGATTTGTTTAAGTTGTAACTGAACCATTGTTTTAAAGTATTACTAACAAATTGCACAATGAAAATCTCAAATTGAAATTAAACATATAACATTTGAAACCATCAATAAATCCATTGTCAAATATGTGCAAGATTATAGATTTTTTGTGTGTAAGCATAACGAGAAAGTTCTTAAAGGTGTTGATCTAGGATGAGTATCTTTTGCGTGGCAAGGAATTAGTGTTCGTTTTGAGTTTAAGGAGTGGAGTGTGTTACATATTGCAACCGTGGTGCCCTATTGATCCATCATTAACCGTAGATCACCGTGAACATTATGATATTTACAACTATAAATAAAGTAGCCTTCACCTTACCCTAACATGAGACTTGCTCAACACTTGAAAGTGGTCTTAAATGCTATGATTTTAATAAATACATGATGATATCAGCTAGAAGCCACTTCTTGGAAGCTGTTTTAGAAGATTAAGATCATTTGTACCAATCAATCACATTGAAAAAAAATAATAAATAAAAATAATAAATAAAATAATGTAAAAATTACATACTATAATCTTAACATTAGAAATACAAAAAAAAATTACGTCCACCAACATAAATAATACCATACATAAATAATACCATCTTGTGAAAACTATTCACCTGTATTATTCCCGGTGTAGGAAATCATAACATTGTTCGTAATTTCATATAGCAAAAGGCACTTTCATATTAGCGACATAACAATAATTGAATTGCTTTACATTAATGTTAGTTATTAAACAACATAATCAAATTAGTTATCAATAAATTGAAGCATCATTATTGACAAGGAGTAAGAAATTAGTCTTGATATCTTTCAATTAAATCGCTCTTAACCAGTTATGCATAAAAAAGAAGAAGGGAAGTCTAGAGTCTTCAACACAATTTCCAGCAGAGAAGCTTTTCTGAAAAGAATGTGCTTACATGTTTATTTATGTCGAGATGATTATTTAATCCAATTGCTCAAACCTTTCAGTGAAATGGAATACAGTAAATCCCAGTCACGATCTCAATCGACGAAAGGCTATGAAATACAAACTGATAAGTACTGCAGAATGTGGTTTTATTTATATCGATGTTGGCTTAAATCTCAGTTCGGAAAGACCACATCGCACCTTAATCTATGAATGAATAAATACCGAAGGTAATATGCGGTCTCTCGGTTCAATACATAAACAAAACACGAATCCGTGAAACAATGAAAGAGATCTACGCCATGAAGACGACGAGGGTGGAAACAAGCGCAAGCGCAAGGGCAAGGGCCACCCAAAGCACGCCTGCTTGGAACTTCTTCATTCCGCCATTCAGCTGCAATCACAAAACGAATTAGCATGAACATTAGTTGATAAGCAATCACAAATAAGATACTTAATTGGTGAAGGAGATATCACGAACCTCTGAATCGGGTGGAGTGGCGGGGGCCAAGATATCTTCAGTCGAAGAAGATGGCTCTGGAGAAAGGGAGGTACTCATGGAATGCGGGCTCAATGCAGGACCATGCCCAGAACGCTGTTTCGGACTCTTCTTCGGTTTTTTCTGCTTTGCTGGAGTCGGAGCCTCCTCGACAACCGGTGCCGGAGCTTCTACGGCTCTTTTGTGTTTAGGAGGAGCCGCAGCAGGAGCCTCTTTGGATTTGGAAGGTGCTGGAGCACCAACGTTTTTGTGTTGGGACGTTGGTGGTGTTGATGGAGCTTCTGTGGCCTTTTCCTGTTTTGGAGGAGCCGCTGTCTCCACTGGCGCGCCCGACATAGCCTCGCTTGGCGGCGAAGAAACAGGAGCAGCTCGGGAAAAAACGGACGGAGCTTTGGAAGGAGCCGAAACCGGAGGCTGCTTAGATGAACCGGTTTTCGGCGGCGGCGAGACGGGCGTCGCTGCAGGGGAGGCTTTGGGTGGTGAGTGGGCAGGGGTCTTAGACGGGGGTGAGGCTGAACTTAGAGGCGGTGGAATAGTAGTGGGAGCTTGACCAGGAGGAGCGTTGGATGTGGGTGGCGCCTTGGGTGCGGCAACGGGCGCTTCTACTGTGGTCTCGGAGGGCTTAGGGCTGGATCCTGGAGACGCTAAAGTCGTGGGGCTTTTAGCTGCTGCCAACGCCACGCCCACAATGGCAGTCTGAGTTGCTAAAACCCGATCTCCTTGCATGAGTACTCTATCATGAGCTCTGCAACAAACAGCTTGAATGCATAACCACACAAGAATGCCAAGATACAGTCTGCTGTTGAACGCCATTCTCGGTCGACCTGCAACCACAAGACACATGAGCTTCAGAACAGCAGATCCCAAATTGAATTCCCGTCAATTTCATAAATAATTCGATGCCCGAAAATTATATGCAATATTGCCGTTGCAATCACCAAACCCAGATGCCCCTGCTACATGAATATTGCTCGGATCTGACTTGCAAGCATCAACTTTCAGCAGAAATAATGTATGAAACTCCAAACTGATGGATCTAGCGAGGATGTAGCGAGGACTACTCTATGCTTATATGCATTAGATTGAAATACGCGTCCAGGGAATATGCTCAATTACACAATGCTAATTAAGACAGATCGTATTCATTAGAAAAGTGACAAGCAGACAAAGTTAGGAATAAGGAATTACCCGCCGATGATATAATGATGCAGTCGATGATGAATGGCAATGCCAAGCAATTTTAAAGATTATATCGGCTTCTAATTCTGCTGCTACTGCTACTTCACTGTGCAGGTTGTCGTTGTGGATGTGGATTATATAATAGATGAATGAAAAGCTGATGGACTAAAATCAAACGCATGATAGAAAAACAGTTAGGATTCACCGGTGGATAGCACAGAGAATGAGAAAATGCCAGCAGGTACCCAGCGAAACGCCAGATCCCACGCCTCAACTACACTATTAATCGATTGAATCTTGTTGCTTGGTTCCGATGAATACATTATGAACGGAGAATGCCATGCATAATATATGCGTTTTCGTGAGCTGTGTCATGTTGGCACCATTGACATTACAGATTGTAATAACTTCAAATTTGCGATAACTAGAAAATGGCGGCAGGTATCCATCGAAACGCCAGATCCCACCCCTCAATTACACATTAATCGATTGAATCTTGTCGCCTGGTTCCCACGAATACATTTATATGAACAGGGAATGCCATGCATAATATATGTGTTAGTGTGCTTTCAATTACAGATTGTAATTTAACTAGAGAGTGGGCTGATTCTGAGATGGTGAGCATATGCTTGCCCGTTGCAAGATCGACGTGTTCTCGGAAAATATCACAAATAAGTTATAACAACGAGAGATGGTTCCATTAACCCTTCACAAATCGTTGCAGAAAGATAAGCTAAACAAGAAGAGTCACATAACGGTAACGGTATGTAAGGTAAGCAAGAAGTACGTAACGGTAACGGTAATGCAAAGGTAAATCAGAAGTAACGGTAACGGTAATGCAAAGGTAAATCAGAAGTAACGGTAATGTAAAGATGGTAGCTGAAAATTGTAAGGATCTTAAAAGTGTAGAAATTTTGGTTAATTTTAATAATTTTATAATTTTCATTACAAAGATTTAATTTTTTTTAGGGTTTTATATATGTATTATACAATTTTTTAAAGAATTTTTTTTTTATTTAGTAAAATTTGGGTAAATAAATTGAAAAAATAAAAATTTATTAATTTTATTTTTAAAAATTTAAAAATTAACTTAAAATTAAATTTCTTTATAATTTTAAACCCATATTGATGATGATGATGGTGGTTAACGTCTACTGAAACCAAATTTGGTCTATCTGACCTAAAGAAACCAATTAATTAGTTTGTTTTAAAATTGTATTCATATGCCAAACTTTGGTTTATCAGACCTAAAGAAATCAATTAATTAGTTTGCTTTAAAATTGTATTCATATGCTCAAAGAGCTTGGTGAGAAGCATCCCGAGCTCACTATAATTTATTATATTAATAAATTTAGTCATGTAAAATAATAAGGCCAAATGAATATTAAATGGATTTTTTTTTTAAATTGTAATTTGTAAACACTACTGATTTCCTTATTTTTTTTTAAAGATCATGGAAACAACAACCTCCCAAAAGTCAACCTCCCAAAAGTATATATCCAATAGCCAACAAACCAATAACTTGTGACTTAGCTAGCCCAAACATCCCAATCCCACCCATGAACCTATTTTAAACACTACTCTCAAAATTGATCAAAGTATTGTTAGAATTCCCTTGAACCAAAATTTGACTTGTTAGATCTAGTAATTCCTAAAAGAGTAAAGGGTAGAAAAGATTGTTACAAGAAGATTATTAAACTAAATCTCATCAAAATTCGTTTTACTACAACTTTTTTGGTTTCAAAGAAAACTTATGTGACCAAAATGAAGGGATAGCTATGAGTTTCTCTTTGAATTTATTATTGTTAAAACATTTAAATTTTTTTTTTTCTTTAAAATCTAAATATTAGTTTGAGTTTGTTGATGACCCCTTTGTCATTTGGTTTTATGGTGAATAGTCCCTAAACTCATTTTTAGACAACTTTAATCAATTTTCCTACCAAGCTAATTGTAAAAAGAGCCATATTAGTATATACCTTTATGCTCAATCTCATCATCACCTTGCTAAAAAATATGTAGTCATTACAACTTTTGTATCTAGAGTTTCTCAAATTTTCGACCCCAAGATCTAAACAAAGAAAGAGTTCACCTTACAAAATTCCTCTAAACTAATGGTTATTCTATTTCCCAAATCAACAAAACATTCAGTACCATTCTCTTCTCAAAAACCAAATCTAGAATCAATGTTCTGTTAAATTTTCATATGCTAAGCTAGATCATTAGTATTTCATTTCGAATTCATAACAAAAGCATATAAACAGGATCATTGAAAGATAGACAAGCACAACCATACAAAAGGAACAGAAATATTTATCCTGGGAAAACCCTAAAGGGAAAAAACCAGCAAAAGCTTCCTCAATATAGATGCCCCAAAAAGATAAAAGGTAAAACTAACAAGGAAATCAAAGCCTGATCCTCCTCCTTCTCCAGCTACTCTTCTCTTCTCCACTAATGCGCTACACAAGTGAGAGTGTGTGTGTTCCAAATGAGGAGCACTACACCTCTATTTATATTCATCCGTTCACTTGAGTTAACATTTGACATGTAGGCTCAAGTTAAATCATGTAGGCTCGAGTTACACATGTAGGATCAAGTAACCACACTGGGGTGCTGATGACCCACCTTTACAATTAGAGGGGACTACCTCATGACTCTTATTAGTTCTTTCGATTAGGAGCATCGGGGTACAATGTAATACAAGAGGTTCTCCTGGTAGGACCATCAGGGACCACAAAAGATACATATAGAATATTCTTCGAAGTTACAATATTTCAACACTCCCCCTTAACGAGAAGGGTATTCTACAGCAACATCAACAACAACAAGAGTAGAGATAGGAGACATCATTAACATCAGTAGGGTAATACATCTATAAATCATTGGAAGCTTTTCAACATCGTGTGGTCTTCATCTTCAATCTTCAGTCTTCATCATCATTAATTCTTTGACTGCTTCGATCAGCAACATCTTCAGCATTTGATCTTTCAATTAGTAACGACATCTTCAACACTTGGAGCTTTCGATTAGCAACATATTCAGCACTTTGACTGTTCTATCAGCAACAACATCTTCAGCATTTCGACCTTTCGATGAACAACATCTTTAGTACTTTGACTTTTCAATCAGCAACAACATCTTCAGCATTTTGTCTTTTCGATCAGCAACATCTTCAACACTTTGACTTTTCGATCAGCAACAACATCTTCAGCACTTTGACCTTTTGATCAGCAGCAACATCTTTAGCACTTTGACCTCTCGATCAGCAATATCATCATCAACACTTTGACCTTTCGATCAACAAAAAAATCATCATCATCATATTATGATCTGTTGATCATAATCATCATCACATTCTGATCTTTCGATCAGAAACATCATCATCATATTCTGATCTTTCGATCAGAAACATCAACAACATACTCTGATGTTTCGATCAAAAACATCATAATCATAGTGCGTCATCATCATACTCTGATCTTTAGATCAGTACATCATCATCATCATACTCTGATCTTTCGATCAGTATGTCATCATCATCATACTCTGATCTTTCGATCAGTATGTCATCATCATCATACTCTGATCTTTCGATCAGTACGTCATCATCATACTCTGATCTCTCCATTAGTATGTCATCATCATCATACTCTGATCTTTCGATTAGTATGGCATCATCATCATCAGCAACAACCTGCAAACCACAACTCAAAGACAAAAAGTCTTTGTATCACTTTTGGACTTAAAGTCCAAGGATGATACAATCCCACCACATTCTTGAAAACCGAAGTTACTGGATTGATTACGGGAGAATTAGTCCCTATCACTTTAGGACGAAGTCCAAGGACGATGCAATCCTACCACATTCTCGAGGACCGAAGCCACCGGATTGATTATGGGAGAATCAGTCCCTATCACTTTAGGACTATGTCCAAGGATGATGCAATCCTACCACATTCTCGAGGACCGAAGCCACCAGATTGATTACGGGAGAATCAGTCCCTATCACTTTAGGACTATGTCCAAGGATGATGCGATCCTACCACATTCTCGAGGACCGAAGAGACTGGATTGATTACGGGAGAATCAGTCCCAATCACTTTAGGACTATGTCCAAGGATGATGCAATCCTACCACATTCTTGAGGACCGAAGCCACCGGATTGATTATGGGAGAATAAGTCCCTATCACTTTAGGACTATGTCCAAGGATGATGCAATCCTACCGCATTCTCGAGGACTAAGGTCACCGGATCTATTATGGACAGATGTCCCAGGATGATACAATCCCTCTTCATTCTCGAAGACCGAGGTCTCCGGATCACTTTAGGGAAAGTGCCCAGGGATGATACAATCCCACCACGTTCTCGAGGACCAAGGTCACCGGATCTATTATGGACAGAGGTCTCGGGATGATACAATCCCTCTTCATTCTCGAAGACCGAGGTCTCCGGATCTCTTTAGGGAAAGTGCCTAGGGATGATACAATCCCATTGCAACATCACTACTCCCCCTTCCGGGGAAGGTCTTTCCGAACCACACCAAGCTTGTCTCAAAAGTGTTCGAACTTTACTCGTAATAGAGGCTTCGTCAGCATATCATCATCTAAACCATCATCATCTACATCTTCAATATGTGAATACTGAACTATCACCATCTATATCTCCAGTATGTGAATACTGAAAGCATCATCATGTATATCTTCAGTATAGAAATATAGAATCACTATCATCTGCATCTACAGTATGTAAATACTAAAACATCATTTATATCTTCAGTATGGGAATACTGAAACATCATCATCTGCATATTATCTCGTATGTAGAAATACCAGATTTCTATGTGTTACAATGAAACACAGGGTTCTCTGTCATCACAACTCTGGTTATCACATAGAATCATTGTAGTATCCATCTTCAGGTCAAAGAGACCTGATATCAGCTTCTGAAGCCATATGGACTCACAACTTAGTAGAGCAATCTGCTATGTATTCTGCTTCAGCCGTGCTAGGAGAAACACTGGACTATTTCCTGTTAAACCATGAACTCATAGCAGACCCAAAATCATCTACCTGATGTGATTTTCCTGTCTGAGATACTTCTAGCTCAATTTGCATCTGTATAGCCATACAATTTGTAGTTATGGTTTCCATCATAGTATAGACCAAAGTCTATAGTCCCTTTTAGATATCTCATCACATGTTTTGCAGCTACTAGGTGAACCCATCTTGGTTGAACAAGATATTGACTTAAGGTGTTCACAGCAAAACAAATGTCTGTTCTGGTATTTGACAAGTACATCAATGACCCAATGATCTGTCTGTAATGAGTCACATCCACTAACTCTGATGAGTCATTAGTTAACAGCTTCATGTTGGAGTCCATGGGTGTGGCCATGGCTTTGCATTCCAACATATTGAATCTCTTCAATATCTCTACTGCATACTTTCCCTATTTGAGAAATGTTCCTTCTGAACTTTACCATACTTCCAGACCTAGGAAATAATGCATTAACCCAAGGTCTTTCATCTCAAATTCTTCTGCTAGTTTCTTCTTGCTTTCCATGATCTGTTTCTCATTCTGTGTCAAGAATAAGTCATCCACATATAATAAGAGGATGACAGGTTCATCTTCTACAACCTTATAGTAAAGGTTAGGATCGACTTTACTCTTGGCAAAGCCCATGCTCGTCAGGAAACTATTTATTCTTCCATACCAAGCTCTGGGAGCTTGCTTCAGGCCATAGAGGGCCTTCTTCAACTTGCATATGTGAGTCCATCTATCTTCAACTTCAAATCCTTGTGACTATTCAACGTAAAAATCTTCCTCAATCATTCCATTAAGGAAGGCTGGTCTTTACTTCATCATGGAGGAAACTACCATGATAGTTCTGAAGGAAGTGTACCTTAATTTCTAGAGTAAGTGTCTCTTCAGAATTAATTCCCTCTTTCCACAAGTCTTTCCTTACTTCTATCAGCAACATATTTTATCTTGCAAATCCATTTGGAAGATACCACATTCTTGCTTTCTGGTTTGAGTACTATATCCCAAACATCATTCTAGTATTTTTTTTTCCATCATAACATCTTCCATGAGTTCTTCTTGTCAGGTCATCAACATATCCTAGTCTTCCGCATTCAACCTTGAAGGTTGGAACCCACTTTATTCTTGGTAAAGTCTCGATCCATCATGAAGCTATCCATTATGTCATACCATGTCGAACTCAGATATCTTCTGTAGTCACTCCCCCTAAAGTGGAGTATCATCTTCCCTCTTCATTCTGTACAGGTGGTTCTATGCTTGATATATATTGGTCAATAGAGTATGTCATGTCATAGTCTATTCTTTCTGAGGCAAATCATGAACCTTGCTTTGTACACTTGTTCTTGGAGATCCATATGGAGGATACTACGTACTTCCCTTTATGTCTCGAAATCATATTGTATACATCATTCCCCATGATCAACTGTTATTATTTGATCATAGCATTCTTTTCTTCATCTTGAGTTATCTCTCGTACCCATGGTGGTCTTCATCCTTCGAGGTGGATCTATCGCTCTGTGAAGCTCTTTCTTCCATCATGGTGTCTTTGACCCTGGGAGCTTCATATTTTATTGCAGTGAATATTGAATTGTCATCACTTGTTCTTTGGAACAATCTCATCCTTCTTGTAGGAGGTTGTACAAGACCTTTCCTACAATTCAAATGCACTAGCTGCATGGTTAGAACTATTTCATAAAACATATGCATAATGACAAATTCTTATGCATCATGTAACTGTTTAGTCAATACAACATTCATCCATATCTCACAGAAACTTTCTAGATGCCTTCCATCTCTATCATGACATTATTGAGATTGTGTGCTAATCCAATATGTCAGCAAGGAGGCTTCATTCTAGATAAGTAGCAATGGAGAGTTGTATCTCACCATGAGCTACTTACCCATCATATGCATATTAGTAGTATACAGTCATTAATGCAAACAATCTATCATGCATAATACACCAACTGAATATAATCAAATGTAAACAAATATCATGAAATGACAATTGAATACTTATCTTTTATTTGTTTTATGGGTAGACTCCATCTTGATCATTCCGCTTTATCATCTTCTTCATTCATGAAATCATCATTTCTTATCCAAATGATAAGATGAATAGGAGGTTCTTCAAGAATTGAGTTCTTCATATTCCTCATCGCATGAGGGATCTTCTTTGAATGGTGAGAGCTTGATCTTCAATTGCTCCCATCTTCTTCTTCTCTTCATATGAGTTGAGCTGAAAGTAATCACTTCCTTCTGGCATACATTCTTCGCATGAATGAATCCCATGATCCTGGGAGGCCATTCAAAGTGGCTATCACCACTTCTGCATTCTTCACTTCTTCTTTTACCTCTTCAATTTGTTTCTTAAGGTCATCTTCCGATGTATGTTCTTTCTTTCAAATAGATTGGTCAAGGAACCAAACATCTCTTTCGGTGTCTTTAGGGAAGACACTTGTGGTACAAGTTGATCCATGACTAAATCAACAATGATCTTCTTGGCCTTGACCAAGTTCTTCTGGTGTAAGGATTTGAGCCTCATCTCCCTCTGGAACCTCTCTACTCATGTAGGTGTCCAATTCATTTTCTTCAGAGAGATCAAATACTTCCATACTTGGAAGTTGTCAACTTCATCAAGCTTATCATCAAGCTGATGTGAAAAATCACTTTTGAAATGAGAACCTCAAATGCAAATAGCAAAAGTTTAGATCTTACCGATTTGAGGTGTCTGTCCTGCTTCCGGAGCTGGCTTATCTAGGGTTTGTCAGAGAAACCTCAATTTTCAAAAATTGGAATATTTAAGTGGATAGAAATATATATCTCTTCAAATGGATCTGTCCAATGTACTCCTTTTCTGAAAATAGTAGAGGGAAGCTCCCGGAACAGGAAGCCCTAGTTTTCCAATTTCTTCTGCAGAAATTCCTGTCACTGTTTCTGTGATATCTCCAAAATTAATTCTCTTCTATGTTTGAAATTTCGCATTGAGGTCACCTAGCATGTCCCTGATCCAAAACCATAGGTTTCATCGGAATTTTTTTCACCAATTGGGATTTATGATCCTTTTCCCAAGATGACCTGTTACATGACTGTTCAGAACAGTGAAGTTGTATGGAATGCCACATGTCACTGTTTCATCTTCTAGTTATGAAATTTGAACCACAGAAAGTAAATTCCATGCAATTTTTGGAACATTGTCAAGAATTCTATTTGGACCTCTGTATCCCAAACTACAACAATTCTCCCCAGGTGTCCTGTTTAGGGATGAATTCTAGAAGAGGCTGGAACCCTAACTTGGAGGGATCATATCTCCCAGAATATAGAAAATAGGAGGCTGAATTTTGGACAAAGTGTACATTAGGATTGTATCTTTGGCATCTGTAATTTTCAGCTCTGGATCCTTCGCCAATCTCAGGATATATCGAATGTACCAAAACTTAGCAGTTTTAGTATTTAGGGTTTTTCTAGCTCGGGGTCAAACTAGGGTTTGAATTTCCTGGAGTTTCACCCAACCAAATTTCTTGATCCGGGTCTCTAAAATTCTATTTTGATGAGGAGAACAATACTATGCTAGTCTCACTCAAAAATTTCTCTTCTGTAGAAAGCCCTAATTTTTCGCACCAAAACTGAAAATGCTTAGAATCAAATTTTGCTTCGACAGAAAGATGCGCCCTTTAGTGGAGAGTCAGTCTAGCCTTATTTTGCTGAAAAATTGTGGATAGAGACCCAAAAAGTAAGAATCCCTAGCTTTTGTAGCTACATAATGTCTTCTTTTAGGGTGGCTCTGATACCATGTTAAATTTTCATATGCTAAGCTATATCATTAGTATTTCATTTCGAATTCATAACAAAAGCATATAAACAGGATCATTGAAAGATATACAAGCACAACCATACAAAAGGAACAAAAATATTTATCCTGGGAAAACCCTAAATGGAAAAACCCAGCAAAAGCTTCCTCAATATAGATGCCCCAAAAAGATAAAAGGTAAAACCAACAAGGAAATCAAAGCCTGATCCTCCTCCTTCTCCAGCTACTCTTCTCTTCTCCACTAATGCACTACACAAGTGAGAGTGTGTGTGTTCCAAATGAGGAGCACTACACCTCTATTTATATTCATCCATTCACTTGAGTTAACTCATTTGACATGTAGGCTCGAGTTAAATCATGTAGGCTCGAGTTACACATGTAGGCTCAAGTAACCACACTGGGGTGCTGATGACCCACCTTTACAATTAGAGGGGACTACCTCATGACTCTTATTAGTTCTTTCGATTAGGAGCATCGGGGTACAATGTAATACAAGAGGTTCTCCTGGTAGGACCATCGGGGACCACAAAAGATACATATAGAATATTCTTAGAAGTTACAATATTTCAACATGTTCCCTCTTTCACTCCTCCACCAATTGTTGGTTACTACACTGGAAAATTATATAATCTTTTGGCACACGACCAAAGGCCAAAAATGATGCAATTTCATAGAACTAATTTGACACACCCTCAATGTAGAACAAATGTGCATACCATAGATTGTCATCCAAACTTCCTCCTTCTTCTCCAGATTCGATCCTAGATAGATTATTTGAACCAACATTATGCTTCCTTAGCTTAACAATGACCTTAAATTCAAATTATTGAAACATAAGCAACCATTGACAGATGTGCCCCCCAAACACTAACTTGTTCACTAGGTACCTTAAAGAAGAATAATCTGTAAATAACTTAAAGGAACTCCCCAACAATTAGTGTTGGAATTTATGCAAGGCGTACACCCTTCTGGTTACCCTTTTGGTCCAATGAATGCACTGAAAGGACATCCACCAACTACGTGGAAGTGAACGAGATTGTATCCTATCTGGTCGTAGAGTGGTTAATAGACAAATTTCACATTTGATTTGTAGCCTGGTCTATGACTTTGGTACTCATGGATCCAACAATGCCATTGCAATGCGACCCATGTTTGAACTTAGGTTCAAAGTTCGACCATGGAGTGTTAGGGATGGTTTTAGAAGCCCAGACTGAGCGTAAATCAAATCCAACTGCTCTAACCTAAAGATAGCATGTTCCTCATTAGTTACTCCAGACGTTGAAACATCCTTCACGATATATAGTAATAAAGACTTAAGGAACCATTCCAATAAAAACTCGGGTGGAATGTTGGCCTTAATCAACCTCTTTCATTTGCGCCACTCTTGAATATGATTAGACATATGTGTGGATTTATATTTTCAAAATGTCGAAAAGAGATCTGTGTCGACATCGTAACATACCGATAGCTAAAAGTGGTTAACAAAAGTCATGGCGAAGTTCCCCGAGGCAACTCTATATACCATTTCATGGCAGGACCCATGAGGGTTCATTGAAACTGTCATAAATGAACAGAGTCATGGTTCAACGAATTCAAAGAGCACCACCAATGGAAAGTGTTCAGATGCTCTCTAGGGTCCTTGGCATTCTTTCCTTCAAAATTTGGAATGTGCGAAGGAAGTTTGGTAGGAACTACTGGCCACATTGGATCATAAGATACTGGATCATTGGTCTATTTGGAAAGGTCAAGAAAATTTAAAGTAGCCAAAAAGGGGAGCCTAGGCTGTGCCATTTGGTTCCATGCCATCTGGAAGTGTATGAAATAAATTCATGATGACTCCACAAAATAAAAAGACTCAACTAATTGCAATCCCTAAAGCCAACTAGCACACACAAAGCACACCCCTAAGTAAAAATAAGTCAAATGAAAAGAAGCAAAGAGGGAGGATAAGTGAGATCTTGAATGTAGGAGGTATGTATTTCGTAGCAGATGCCTCAGAATCCCATACATTACAAGCAGAGGTGTGTAACTAATTATAGTGGCCCTTAGCTTCAACGCATATCGTTACTGTGTTTTTTGATCCCTACCTAGCCGGGACACTCAGATAATAACCTCTTCAAGTACCCCCTGTGAGACCTAGGTAAGGAAACTATGGTCACCCCAATATAACCAATGCTCATGTGGAAAGTTGCAAGAAGGATCCACTGTATGGGAAAGGTAACAAATCCCAAAGCTCAAAAGCACCAAAGGTACCTCAAAATCCCCCAGATACAAATAAAATCTTGGAAATATCTCTGGTGCTTAACCGAATGTAGCAGGGGGCTATCTGCACCACTAACGTGTGTGTTGCCTTGAGCTTAACTCTTGTGTAAGAGGAGACTCCTGAGAACACTAATTATACCAAGGATTTCACTTCTCACTTAGACAGACAACTAATTGTTTTGTTTCATAGTCGTGGAAAAATTTACTCACGACACCCTATTCCAAGACTCTACAACCTAAGATTGTTGGTGCACCTCTATCAAATGAAACTATGTAATCAATTTTAATTTAATCGTTAATTTTAGTGGTTGTGATTACTCAAGGGTAATGACCGTGGAACTAATGATGTTACGAATCAGGAATGAAGTAAAATGCACACCTAAAAAACAATTCCATGTGCAACTTTGTTTTTAATCATGAAAAATGGTATGCATGATTACATGCAATGGACAAAGTTATTTTCGTTTCAAATGGCAATGCAATCCTTCCTATATGAAATTTTAACACTAAATTCATCTAAGTAAACCTAATGCAAGTGCCAACTTAATGCACATGCACATTGTAATAAATATGCAAAGATAAAAATATTTTTGTATTTTCATTATAAATGCAATGAAAATGCAATAAAAAGACCCGACAAACTCTCAAACCCTGCAACAAGCAGGAAACACAAGCCAAGAAAGACATTGAGACTAAGAAGGCTAATGCACCAATAATAAAACAAAAAGGATACCAATGACAAGAGTGAACTTCAATTAAAAACAATGAAAAAGAAGTCTCCGGTCACAACACAAGCAGTCAATATGCAGCACCATAACCCAGGAAGACTCACCCACACTCACAAACCACCTAAAACCTTCACACATCAAAATATCAAGAAAAGAAGGGTATGTATGTGACTGTTCAAGGAATAGTAGCATATGTACGTGATTGTATGTACTACAACCTGTGTATAGATACGCCTGTAAGTTCCATGGCCTGTGTATACAAAGGGAAGAGTGGTAAAAAGTAAGCTAAGATTCAAATCACTTCAAGGGACTACCAATGAATTAAAAAAATACTGAACGTGACATTGAAACGCAGAGAAGTAGAGAGAAAATCAAGCAAATCATGCAACCAAACCCCAACCAAAAAGAAATCCCCAACGAGGTCGCCAATTCTATTATGTAGAAAAGTTCCTATGCTTGGGGTGGACCACAATAGACAAGATGCTACCATAAATCAATCCATCTCAAAGCATGCTAAATATATGAATGAAAATAACACTAAGTGATGCGAATTGTACCTTATTCTGGACGTTCAAAGAAGATCCACATTGAGCTTTCAATCAAACTTGTCCCTACACTTCGTCCTCAACAACAAAGAGATATACAAGAATGATATGTATAAAGTGCTAAAGTATAATCTACCATATTCAATTCCAACATGTAAACAATGCAATTACATCTGTGGATACAAATATTCATTATTACACATGTAATGAGTGAGAAAAGGATATTTTTATTAATATATACCAAGATACAAATGACAACCTATGTCGACACCTCGTCGAAATTGAGAAACCGAGCCCCTCCATCTGGGTCTCCACCACTTTAATCCTCCATACAAAGGCAAGATCACAAAGGAAAAGCAAATCTTGGGAAATAACACGAATGGTTTCTTCAAGGACAAAGGGATGTAGACTCAAGCACATAAGAATGGGGAACATTTTCGCTATAATATCTTTGCTCTCCAAAGTTCTCCTCTTTCAATGATACATAGTAGCTCAATATATAGCCCTTCAATGGGAAGTGAAGGGTCGAATTAGAGCGTTTCCCAACATATGGAAGACCAAGGAACAAGTCATTCGTAACTTGATGAGAAAAAATACAAATATTATTATTTTTTGAGCATAATTCATGATGTATGCAGGTGACAGTGGTACAAGTAGTGTATATGCAGGTTGTAGACTTGTGACTTGCATATATATTCAAAAATGTCTTTTTAGGGGTTCCAATGGAGCATCAGGGACTAGGGTAATGGTGAAAAAATGGAATAAAATGAGTCTGCATAGAGATAGGTATAGGCCATCAAAGTATGATGTATCAAGTGTGGAAAATTACACTATAACATCAATCCTTCTTTCACCTGTTGATAAATTTTATCTGCAACACTGACTTCAATGATATTATCCCTTAAATCCGATGTGATAGTGTTGTTAGATTCTACATGCATCACATGTATCTTCCTAATAAGCACATCAACTACTTTATTTTCCTTACTGTTGATATGCTTGATGTCAAAGTCATAT
Organism: Pseudotsuga menziesii; assembly: GCA_001517045.1. NCBI lineage: Eukaryota > Viridiplantae > Streptophyta > Pinopsida > Pinales > Pinaceae > Pseudotsuga > Pseudotsuga menziesii. The sequence goes on from LPNX010270002.1 coordinate 36,038, forward strand.
TCACATAATAACTCCATCCACATCCTCTGTCTTGCATTCAAATTAGGTTGCTCAAACAAGTATTTTAACCCATCATGGTTAGTTCTCAACTCAAAAATTTTACCCATTAGATAATGTCTCCACATATTCAAAGCATGGATGATAGCTCCAAGCTCTAAGTCATGGGTGTCATAGTTATGTTCATGTTCCTTCAACTTTCTAGATTCATAACTGTTCACATGTTCATCTTGCATTAAAACTCCACCAATTCCTTACTTGCATGCATCTGTGCATACAACAAATTTTCCTTCAGGGTTCGCAATTTTTAGCACTGGTGCACTGATAATAATTTATTTAAGTATTTGAAAATTATCTTCACACTTATAAGTCCATTCGAACTTTACACCTTTCTTTTGCAAGGATGTGATGGATGAGACAACTTCGAGAATCCATTGATGAACCTTCAGTAGTATCCAACTGACCCCATGAATGATCTGAATTCTTATACATTCTTAGGTGTTGACCATTCCATAATGGTTCTTATCTTCTCAGGATCTACTGAAACACCTTCTTTAGATATGATATTCCATAGGTAGTGGATTCTTCCTTGATAAAAATAACACTTGCTTAATTTGGCATACAACCGATGTTCTCCAGAAGCACTTGCATTACTAGTTTTAGAAGTTCTTCATGTTCTTATTATGTATTGGAGTAGATAAGGATGCCATCCAAGAATACAATCACAGACTTATCTAAGTACTTTCTGAAGACTCCATTCATTAAACACATGAATACAACAGGTTCATTTGTTAAATCAAAATGTACTACTATGAACTCATAATGTCCATACCTTGTTTTGAATGTTTTCTTACTGATATCCTCATTCTTAACTCTAATTTGGTGGTATCCCGACCTCAAATATATTTTTGGAAGAACCTTGGCTCCTCCTAATTGATCAAACAAGTCATCAATTCTTGGTAAGGGGTACTTGTTTTTAACCGTTCCTTTGTTCAATTGTCTATAATCTATTCAAAGTCTTAGAGTTCCATCTTTCTTCTTCGCAAATAACACAAGAGCTCCCCAAGGTGAAACACTGGTCCTTATGTAACCTTTCTTGAGTATCTCCTCTAACTGCATTTGTATTTCCTTTAACTCTAGATTACTCATTTTATAAGGTTCTTTAGATGACGGTACCGATCCTGGAACCAAGTTGACAGAAAAATCAATGTGCCTCTTAGGAGGTATTCCTGGTGGTTCTTGAAATATATATGCAAAATTATGTAGTTTTGGATAATCCTGCATCTATGGCTCTTTTGCTTCTTTTGATTCTTCCACATGAATTGCATATAACTGGCATTTGTTTCTAAGACATTTCTTCAATTGTAGAGTTGTAATCCGCCTCAAGGATATGGTTCTAGGAATACCTTTGATTGTCACTTGGTTCCCTTCTTCATCCAAACAAGTATAAGTTTTATTATGGCAATCGATTATTGCATGGTGTGCATCCAACCAATCCATGCCAATCAATACATCATATGACCCCAAGGGTATGATGTAATGGAAACTAGGCTACCTCGTTCATAGATAGAATGGAAACTAGGCTACCTCATTCATGACACATCCAGAGTGATTTACTGACACTTCAACCCTTTGGCCCTTGACACCCATTGTACTTTGGCATGCAAGAGGAGGACTATGAAGGGTTAGCCTTTGGTATAGAATGGAGTGCAGTATTCCACCTTGACTTCCAGAACCCCTTCATTGTGGCTTACTCCCGCAGAGTGGGGGGCCCTCCGACAGACTGTGTCAACAAGTACAAGAGGATTTTGGTCCCCTAATGGACAACAACTATGTCTCAAATGTAAATGACAAAGGGGTGTTGTTTAGATGCCTATCCCCAATGTACTAACTTAGCTACAAGATTGTTTTGGTCCTCAAATGAGGTTACAATGCTGGTTGAGTTAAGTTAATTTTTAGGCTAGCTTGGGGTCATGAACCAAGAGTTTTACTTTAGGGTGTGAGATGTGTGCACATGTGATGTGTATAAAACCCAATGATATCACGGTCGAGACACATAGAAAAATGCAGATAAATAACAATAAATCATAGTAAATATCATGCAAAATCATAACTAATTCTTCCAGAAAAAAAAATGTACACAAGTAAATGAGCGCATAAGGAACAAATCAGGTTGGAGGAAACACAGAGGGTTTCAACTACAAAGATCAACTCAAGGGGCTCACATACAAGGAAAATAGGACCACAAAATGAACCAAGGGGCTGTAAAGGACATGATCTAGATAGAAACAGGTCGGGAAGGGGTAGAACATAGACAGAGGGTCTAGAACAAAGGGGTGTTGTTTAGATGCCTATCCCCAATGTACTAACTTAGCTACAAGATTGTTTTGGTCCTCAAATGAGGTTACAATGCTGGTTGAGTTAAGTTAATTTTTTAGGCTAGCTTGGGGTCATGAACCAAGAGTTTTACTTTAGGGTGTGATATGTGTGCACATGTGATGTGTATAAACCCCAATGATATCACGGTTGAGACACACAGAAAAATGCAGATAAATAACAATAAATCACAGTAAATATCATGCAAAATCACAACTAATTCTTCCAGAAAAAAAAATGTACACAAGTAAATGAGCGCATAAGGAACAAATCAGGTTGGAGGAAACACATAGGGTTCCAACTACAAAGATCAACTCAAGGGGCTCACATACAAGGAAAATAGGACCACAAAATGAACCAAGGGGCTGTAAAGGACACGATCTAGATAGAAACAGGGCGGGAAGGGGTAGAACACAGAGAGAGGGTCTAGAACAAGGATCTTAAACATAAAAAATGTCTAAAAAACTACAGGTTGCACTTGTCGATGGAACAAGTGTGATGGGGGTTGCACCGAACTATGAAACAGTCACGATTCAGACAGAAAAATAGTCAAAAGACTCAGGTCTCCCAAAACAGAGGTTTATGCATAACAAGTCACACAAAACTAGGCCATAGTAGTGACTGGGGTCGCTCAGAGTGCCAAGACAAGTGGGATCTGGAGTTCTGGTCTAGGTTGCACTTATAGGGGTTTTTATGGAGAGAAAATTCCTATAGCTTGGGGGTACCACAACAGATAGTATGACACTAGAAATCAATCTTTCCCAATATGCAATAATAGTAAGCAAATCTAACACTAAGGGATATCGAATCGTACCTTGTTCCAGATGGTTGAAAAAGATCCCCGTTTAGCTTTTCCAAAGCAATTGAAATTATAATTTGCTCTCAAGAACAAGAAACAAAGCAAGCATGATATATATAAATGTGTTAGAGCTATTATAGAATACTTAATCAACCATGTATAATGAATTAAATACATCCATGGATTCAATGTTCATATTCAAAATGCACATGCATTGGACAGGAAAAGATATTTCTATTAATAAATCAGAGATACAATAGTGAAAAAATTTGTCGGCACTTCTACGAACTAGAGAAACCGAGTCCTTCGCCTGGGCCTCCACCACTTCAATCCTCCATCTCTCGATAGCAAGCTCACAAAGCAAAGGCAATATTGGGAAATAACACTATATGCTCCAAGGGACAAAGGGATGCAGACTCAAGTATAAGCAAAGCTGAGGCAACAATGGACTATAGTTTCCTTGCTCTTCAATTTCTCCTCCTTCAATGTATCCTAGGGGTTCCTTATATAGCACTCCAAAGAGGTAATGGAGGGTTGAATCCAAGCGTTCTCAAGGCATTTGGAAGGGCAAGAGTTAATTTATTCGGACTCATATGAGGAAAACTCCAAAAGTATTTGGGCTTATGCACACATCCTGATGTACGCGGGTTTGAGGTCAAAAGTAGCAAGTGCATGCGAGTATAGCTTTAAAAGTCACGTACAGGAATAAAAAGGTGTTTTTCAGGGATGAACTTGGAACATCAAAGTATGATATAATTCCATGGGGTCTAAGGAGTTTGCAGAGGGATAGGGAAGGCCATAAATGTGTGATCTACCTAGTGTAACACATATTTCATTAAATTTGGAAATATTCTATTACAAGGACTTCATCCACATTGATTTTTTTTGGAAATCTCTAAATACAAATTCTATTAAATCTAGAAAAATCAACTCAAAGAACTATTCCATTAAATTTGGAATAATTAATCCAATGAACTACTTTCTCAATTAATATTTTTTATTTATTTCGAGTAAAACTTTAGTATTCAACTATTCAAAAGGAAATATTACATCTCAATTACAACTAGATGGGTTAGATCTAAAATTTAGAACTTTTGCTAGATTGAGTTCCTTCAAAATGAGAAAAGTCGTAGTCTTTGAATCCTACATAATTTATATTAATATTATTTATAGGTTGTATTAGATGTTAAGTTGATTAAATTATTTTACGACATAATATCAACATTGTATTTG
>LPNX010270006.1:0-15579 GCA_001517045.1 Pseudotsuga menziesii
GATAATCTACATTAATTTAATTTATACTAACTTACCTTAACCTATATCTAATGTAATGCACAAATAAATATTATGAAAATTTTTCTTTCAATTAAAAATAAGTATCAATATTTTTTCCACATATATTATATATCATAGGATTATATATACAATATAATAAGAAAAAAGTAAATGTATTTCAAATAAGTAAGATATACAGTAATAAGTATTAATACTTAATAAGGCTAAATGTTGATAGAAACAAATAAGCAATAAAAAACATAATTAAAGAAACCTTAAACTAAAGCTATATAATCATTATTTAAAAACACAAGTGAATAAATAAAATACTAAAATAAATATAAATATATAAAATAAAATCATTTCCCCTTAATAAAAATAGTTATATAAATTCAAGGTAATCTTTATCTTAATTTGGGAGCCTAAATAAAATGTAATCACATTAAAAAGGTATTTAGAATTTGAAACTATTAAATATACTAAAATATTTACACCATACATTCAAATTCAACCATAATCTAATAATATCAGAATTAACCTCATAACAAATCACCTTAAAATGTCCATTAAAATAAAAACCCAAGACATGGGAGGTCATCTTAAAATAATATTATAATAGCAAACAAGAAATGACCACACTTTCCATTGCACTTTGAATTTTACAAAAAACCATTAAGCATTTTTTCAAAATAAATCTTCACAAGTGGGTCCACTGAACAAGGTGACCCACATATAAATAGAACTTCTAAATTTACAAAGAATTGCAATTTATTGAAAAAATAAACAAAAAATTTGCCTAGTAAAAAATAAATTTATGAACCAAAATTTCAAGAAATAAAGATATCTTATTACATAAAAATATATATTGCAGTTAAGTAAATCAATAAAGATATCTTATTACATAAAGATATATATTGCAGTTAAGTAAATCAAAATTAAGAAAACTACCTTAATGTTCTTAATGTTCTTCTATCTATAGACCAGCTTCAAACCCTAGAAGGCATCATTGAAAACACTCACGGCCTTACACTCACATTTCTGGTGTGGATAATATTTCCTGGTTTTCCATTCGAATACGACACAGTTTGGAGATCTGTAATGTAAATGTGAGCTTGAGTCTGTGATCCGAGCAAGAAGCCACGAGCCATGAGGTATTGAAGAAGAAGCCACGGCTTTCTTGCTTTTTTTGGGCCCACTACGACTGTGAATTTTAAAATAAATTAATTATCAATAGCAAAGATATTTGTGGCGAGTATCAGTTGTCAAGAAGGAATTAAAACTTTTAATATATTTCAACAGAGTTATGGAAAGTAATTAAAAGAAGAACAAAAAATACTACCTCTCATAGTCTTCGCTATCGATGTTATTATTGAAGATGGCTCTGGCGTCAACGTGTAGGTGACAACGACCACTCCACCTGCCCTGGCTTCCACACAAAGGATGAATCCTAGAAAATCCAGATCGTGGACATACGAAGGGATGTGATGCATTGTCCGGACAAGAATTGTGCTCCAACCAGACAAACGATTGTCCGAACCAGATTTGTGATCGACCCACAAGATTGTCCGAGCCAGAATATCCTTTAAACTTGCCCGAACCCGAAGAACTAGAAGTTCCTTTAAACTTGCCCGAACCCGAAGAACCAGAATTCTAATCAACCGGACCCGGTCTTGAAGAAGAGCGGGTTCAATCGTTGAAAGAAGCCACAAGGCCTTTAAATTCGGTCGACCCCGTTTTGAAGAAGAGCTTGTTCAATCACACAGCTGGGATGGAGATCAAAGTGGTAACTGGTTTCAACTCAAATTCTCGCGAAGAAGATGACGCAGAGGACGGCCACTGATGGATACAAAAGCCCTGGAAACGTAGAAGGATTGAAATCTCTAAGAAATACATTACTACGTCAAACTTGAAAGGGATAGATGCGGATTCAAAAGTATTGAAAACCTTGGCGCATACTAAAGGCTTGGATACAGAAATGCCAACGTAGACGTGACAAAAGCCTCTACAGGTACCATGGATTCGAGACCGAGGATAAATCCTAGAAAATCCAGATCCTGGACATAAGAAGGAAGGAAGGATGTGATGGAAACAGAATCTGTATTCTTCTATGTCCGTTGTGCTCGATCCACAAGATTGTGCAAACCAGAATTGAATTTATTAAAATCAGGGAAGAAAACACTGTTCAATTACGCAATTGGGAATACGATGACGGTCATGGTCAAATACAAAAAGCATGAAAACATGGCAGGATACAGCATACAAAAAGCCTGAAAATCTAGCACGATACAAAAGCAATATACAAAAAGCCTTAACGACACAAAACGCATGAAAACATAACAGTATACAAAAAGCCATATATAAAAGCCCTAAAACCTAGAACTATATAAAAAGCCTGGTATCGAGGAAAACACAGATAGTTTCCTATTAGATATGGTCGTTGAATTTTCTAAAACGATATAAAGAAAGTGTCACCACATACAAAAAGCCCTAAAACCTAGCACTATACGAAAAGCCTGGTATTGCTGCAAAAAGGGATAGCTTTCTCTTAGATATATTCGTTGAATGTTCTAGAAAGACATAAAAAAAAGTGTCCTTTATTTATGGATTTCATTTTTTTACTTCATGTGTAACAACCTAAAAACATACTTGGCAAATCCAAAAAATAGGTTTTGCTAAGAGGAAAATAGGTTTTGCTAAGAGGTTGACCTCCATGGACCACGAAGGGACATGGGATCCACTTTTTTACACTCGCCTTTGGTATAGATTTGAAGTAGTTATATACATTAATAATTTCATTTATATATAGAAAATTTAATTATCAATCATAATAAATATTAAATTTTCTAGAGTTTGCAATATTTTTATTAAATGTAACTAAAATAAATACAATTATGTGAATGTTGACTAGTGTTTGGTTGCTTAGGTTAGCATCTCGATCTTTATCTCCCACATTGAAGGTTGGGCGACGTAGGGTAGGCCTAGAATTTTAGACAACACCTAATGCCTTCCTGTCAATTCAAATTAAAACCAACTTATTTACCTATCATCACTCTTACCCACCACCAAGGTCTTCGTGTTAATTTAAAAAACCTAAATTCAGACCTATGTCATCCTCCTTGCAGTGCATGGAAACCAAGTTTCTCTATACATTTATGTGTACCAAATCCACCTTGACGTTGTGCAGGATGTATCACTATTCTGCTCTTACCAATCAAGTTGTCTTATAATGGCTAAGCCTCTTTGATAAACTAATTTTTCGGTGCGAAGTCATATCTAATGTTAAGAATACTTCCCTAGCAACAAACATGGTATACTTTGAGGCAATTCTATGGGGCATTATAAGTTGTAAAATAAACAATATTCCCGATATTCACAATATTGTTATAGAACTATGCAGGGTAGGTCTTTACAGTGGATGAAGGGGATCGCTTGCTTTATTAGGGATCGAGTATATTTTTCTCAATAGAGTTGAAATTTATTTGAAGAAAGAAATGTTTGACCGTCCTCCTCCTTCTATGCACACTCTCATTCTGTAAGAAGCTCATCGTCCTTTGTCCAATTTAGGTTATCAGTGGGAACTGAATTAAAAATTTAAATCTATAAATCTCACCTTGAAAATGTTGCGCCATTTTGTGATTTTTCTTCTTCTAGTGGTCATAATGTTTCGAGGGGAAAGTGGGGTTTCAAATTACAGTGAGGAGGAAGAGCATTCAAGTGAACCATTCGGATATAGTGCTCGACACAGAACAATTGGGAAATATACGCACCATTCGAAACGGTAAATATACCGAATACACTATCTAGAAATATATAAAATAAAGATTGTGAATTACAATTTCTCTCAACGTCAATAAATCTTGCTTGCTCTTGTGAACACGTGCTTGTTATAGAGGGAAAGTTGCAAAGAGTTACAAAGTTGCATTGGGTATAATCAACTAATGTGCTCATGTACTTGAGAGGTACAATGGAATAGGGATTGCCCTGTTGTTTTGATGGACTTGTTTCATTGCTCTACTCCATCCTCGCTTTGCTTCGAACAACTTCACCTAAAATAAACTACCTTATCAGTAAGAAAGAAAATATGTATTTTATTTTGGTCCAACCTTCACAAAAAGAAATTGAATATAAATATCTAAACTCTTAGGAAATTTAATATAAATTTCAAAAAGCTTAGGAGAATGTTTGTATAAAATAGATTCCATCCAAATTTGGCAAGAACTACCTTATTAATAAGAAAGAAAATATGTATTTTATTTTGGTCAATTTTTTGGGAAAATAAATTCAATATAAATGTCTACAATCTTAGGGAGAATGTTTGCATAAAACAGATTCCTTCCAAATTTGGCAAGAATTCTTTTCTAAGCTTTGCTTAATCTGTGAGTGACTCTTCCAAAAAGCTAATTCTTAATTCAATTACTGATATCACTCTGGATAGACTATGACAGGTTGGATTCGCAGGCATCTTAATGCACATGGAGGTATCCTCAGCCATATGCACCCGAGACATCCCCTGTTTTTTTTCTTGTGTATTAACCATATTTCATAGAAATTGGTCGAATAAAATGAAACGTGTGATTGAATAGATGTAGCGTCGGATCACATTTGGCTCACATTCTAGAATCTTCTTTATCCTAATTTTTCTTCTTGATGTAATTGAAACTTTTCGGTCACTAAGAACATTAAAATTACATAACAATAAATCTGCAGCATCAGATCATCAATGGGAGATTAACGTAAAGAATAAAAGGGGACCTGGTTATATCAAACACCTACTATGAGAAACCCAAGGTTGACATGTCAATTGAAATTCATATCAACCAAATTTCAATCATAGAAATGGAATATTGTGCATTAACTGTGATGTAAATGCAGTGATTCGGAGCACGTGATATTGATGAGGTAGCGTACTTCCTTGATAAGGTAGTTCCAATTGGTAAGTGGCAGGCTCATTTAACAGACATATATCCCATATGCCAACAATTGGCATTTTATTACGTTAAATTGATACAAACTATTTTAGATTAATATATTTTACAAAGAAATATAATAATCATTCTAAATCCAAAGAAGATATTATGTTTAATGTTATTTTACTCAATACCCCTGAATTCCACTCACTTTGGTTTTCTTTTCTTTGTCAAATAAATGCACCAAAACATAGTAGTGTTATTCGATGTATGCAGACCATAATGGCTCCAATTTAGTTCTTAATTTTAACCCCTCTTTAGAGGATAACTAAGCCAACATCTAGGTGCAAGAACTACAATACTTCACAACTCTTCGAAATTGGAAATTGTGTGATCGTGCCATGCACTCTCGACAGAGCGTGGGTAACATTTTGTTTACATGTCTATTTGCATCCCTTCATTGATTCTTTTTGTTTTTATAATTATACTTAATACATATATAATAAGGTTACTAATACTACGTTGAAATATATTTTATGGAAACAAAGTTATGCAAATAATTTTTATTTTTATTTTTATTGGAAGGCCACTCACATGTTTTTTACATGTCTATTTTTAAGGTGTGCCCTTCATTAATTTTTTTTATATAATTATACTTAATACATATATATAATGAAGTCACTAATAATATGTTTAAATATATTTTTATGGGAAAGAAGTTATGAAAAAACTTTATATTTATATTTTTATGGGAAAGAAGTTATGAAAAAACTTTATATTTATATTTTTAGCTGGAAATATGTGAATACATTACATTTTTATAAAATCAATCTCATTTATTTAACTATGTTTAGATTACATAATTCATACATTTATATAAAATCAAGTTATGTTTAGATTACATAATCCATAAGATTATCATGTCAAAACTTTAGTGGACGGTCAATGTTAGTTAAAGATCAAACAAGGTAGTTTTTTTAACAACTTGGGTGGCATTAAGAAATAAAAGAGAGAGAGACTGATTCTTTTTTCCTTTATGTGAAGAATTCGGGATATATTTAAGTTGTTTTTTAATATAGAAAGTTTTTTATTATTATTATTATCACTTACATTACCTAACAAGATCAACATATCCTCCACAATGACCTTTAAAATGTATCTTTATAACTATTGCATGCTTGAAACTTAACGATGGATATTTTCCCCCTCTCGTGTAAAAGTAGAAAAAGCTAGATATAACCCAAGAAAAGGTAACCAAATGTTGTTAATTCTATTTATTGCAAGAATAAATGTAGAGGAATTGGAGGCAATTCATTGCATCTTGTGAATTGCCTAATCCAAGTTATGCACATCATCATATGGTGTTATTGGAAAGTACGATGAGTTTTTCTTTGTTCATTTGAGTTCAAACATCAATGATGTTTGTTTTCATAGGAAGGTAGGGAATCCCATCCGTGAAAGGGTTTCATTTTTTCATTTTTATGGAATTTAATTTATTAAGCTTATAAAAAACATGAGCTCTCTATGGCTATACTTTTGTGTACTGATATATAAAATTGGTAGACTGGTAGGTTCTGGTGTGAAACATTTGCAATTCTCATATTTTCAACAATTTTCACTAGCTATTATATGATGAGTATTTTGTTGGGTATTCCATTATCCAACACAACAAATTGATTAGTCACCCCTACAATCATGGTTGGATCATTAATATCATTATATTGTTATTTTATTTAGCATCGTATTTTATTATACTAAATGCATTAGGGATTATGCACAACACTTCCAATTCTTATCTTTCATGTGCTTCAAAGCCTATGCTCAACACAAAAAAAATATTACTCATGTGCTCCATAGCTCGTGCTTACCACAAGTTCAAAGCACTCATGTGCTCCATAGCTCGCTCTCAACACAAAATATCCTCTGGCATGTGATTTAGGGTCCACGCCCAACATATTTATAGAACTCATTCACGCAACTAGTCTTATGTATAAAGAGATGAAATCTTTGTGATAAGCCTTTTTTGTCTATTTATCGTATCTATAATTTATTTGAAGGATAAACAATTTGATATATATATAGATATATATTTAATGTTGGGACATTCTTTATCATATGTCTATTTCTTAAAATATAAATTTTTTTATTTATATATAGGGAAGTAATTGTTATTTATCCATTTTTGTGCACATACAAATCACCTATGAACATAGTATAAGCAGGAATGATATAAAATATGTAAAAAGAAAAATTAACATATTGTATGATCAAAGTTTATAAAACTTCCTTCATACAGAAATTATCAAGACAAGATGTCATTCTTGCCATCCAACTCCTAGAGGAGCCAAAATTATTTCCGCCAGAACCCTCGAGCATGTTTGTTGAACTACAAGAGAAAATTGTTATCAATGCATCATCTCTTTGCATCAATATATTATTACCCTATCCATCACTAGCCTCCTCCTTATTCGATGGACATACTATTTTATAGTACTTTTCCTATGACTTGGTCATTTATGAGCCTCCTTCTCTTTAATGCTGCATGAGGTGTCTTGACTTGGTTTTAGGGAAGATGCTTCCTCCATCAGTTGAGTTATCACTCAGTAGCTTTCTCCATTTGTCATATCCCGTTGGGTTAGAAAACACTCTTTTAAAGGCTAGTTCAATTCTCATTCTTATCAGTTATTTAGGTATTCAATAATAATAATCCATTACATTTATTTTTACTTTATCTATAAAAATATTAAAAATATATATATCCAAGTAATAAATAATTTAACAATTGTTTGTTGTATTACACCCTCCATATTCCCGTCCTAGCCCTTCCCTCACTTCTACCCCCTATTAAATCCACCCCCCTTCCCCCATCATGCTATTTCCCTCCCCCTCCCCTTCTCCCCCTCTCCCCTTCAAATAGACTACCCCTCCTTCCTTCTCCCCATCCTCCCCGCTCCCTTCCTCCACCGTCTTTTCCTTTCCCCCACCCACTGTGCTATTTCTCTCCCCCTTTTTATCCCTCCCTCTACCCTCTTTCCCCTCACTCCCTCCCTTTCAAGCTCCTCCCTCCATCGCTCTCTTTTCCCTCCCTCCTTTCCTCCCTCCCCATATCACTATGAAACACCCTCCCCTACTCCCTTCCTCTCCACTTTCCACCTCCTCGCATCGCACCCCGTGCCTCACCCCCACCCTCTCTCTATATCTCTCAATTCCTTTCTCTCTCCCTCATGCATCCCTCCCCTCTCTATCTAACCCTCCCTCCCCGTCATCCTACCAAGTCCCCTCCCTCGCACCCCCTCCCCACTCTCCCTCCCCTCTCTCCTTATCCCAATCTTGATCTACACCCTCTTTATCCCTCTTCCCATCTCCCCCTCCCTCGACTCCCTCCCTCTCCCTAACACCACTTAGTATCATTCCTTTCTTTCCCTCCCCCTTCAACTCTCTCTCTCCTTCAATCTCTCCCCCCATCACCTTCCCTCTCCCCTCCTCCATCGCCCTCTCTTCCTCTTCCTCCCACTCCCCTCCTCCTGAATCCTCTCATCTTCTCCCCTCGCCCCCTCTCCATCCTTACCCTATCTTTCTCCCCTTCACTCCAACCCCATTCCCTTATCCTCCTACCCACCTCTCCCCTTCCTCTACTTACCCTCTCTCCATGCCTCCCTCTGCATCTCCCTACAATCCTCTCTCTCTCTCTCTCTCTCTCTCTCTCTCTCTCTCAGACACACACACACACACACACACACACACACACTCATCCCTCTCCCTCTCCGTCCCCCCAACTCACCTCCTTCTGTAGTCCACTCTCCCTCTCCCTCGATCCCTCTCCAATTCTAATCGTGAGATAATCTACATTAATTTAATTTATACTAAATTACCTTAACCTATATCTAACGTAATGCACAAATAAATATTATGAAATTTTTTCTTTCAATTAAAAATAAATATTAATATTTTTTCCACGTATATTATATATTATATATACAATATAATAAGGAAAAAGTAAAAGTATTTCAAATAAATAAGATATACAATAATAAGTATTAATACTTAATAAGGCTAAANTGAAATAAATCTTAAACTAAAGCTGCATAATCATTATTTAAAAACACAAGTGAATAAATAAAATACTAAAATAAATATAAATATATTGAAATAAAATCATTTCCCCTTAATAAAAATAGTTATATAAATTGAAGGTAATCTTTATCTTAATTTGGGAGCCTAAACAAAATGTAATCACATTAAAAAGGTATTTAGAATTTGAAACTATTAAATATTACTAAAATATTTACAGCATACATTCAAATTCAATCATATACCAATAATATCAGAATTAACCTCATAGCAGATCACCTTAAAATGTCCAATAAAATAAAAACCCAAGACATGGGAGGTCATCTTAAAATAATAATATAATTGGAAACAAGAAATGACCACACTTTTCATTGCACTTTGAATTTAAAAAAAAACCATTAAGAATTTTTTCAAAATAAATCTTCACAAGTGGGTCCACTAAACAAGGTGACCCACATATAAATAGAACTTCTAAATTTACACAGAATTGCAATTTATTGAAAAAATAAATAAAAATTTTGCCGAGTAAAAAATAAATTTAGGAACCAAAATTTCGAGAAATAAAGATATCTTATTACATAAAGATATATATTGCAGTTAAGTAAATCAAAGTTAAGAAAATAAATTTATGAACCAAAATTTCAAGAAATAAAGATATCTTATTACATAAAGATATATATTGCAGTTAAGTAAATCAAAGTTAAGAAAATAAATTTATGAACCAAAATTTCAAGAAATAAAGATATCTTATTACATAAAGATATAGATTGCAGTTAAGTAAATCAAAATTAAGAAAAATACGTTAATGTTCTTCTATCTACAGACCAGCTTCAAACCCTAGAGGGCATCATTGAAAACACTCATGGCCTTACACTAACATTTCTAGTGTGGAAAATATTTCCTGGTTTTCCATTAGAATACGACACCGTTTGGTGATCTCTAATGTAAATGTGAGCTTGAGTATGTGATCCGAGAGATACCATGCTAGCTAAAGTAAATACTAACATACTAGTTTGGATGAACCCTAGTGGTCGTCCTTGAAAACCCGCATGGCACTACATTAACATTTTTGGCACTACATTAACATTTTTGAGTGATAGTGCTTCGTTATTTCCCATGCAAATACCGCACCCTAGGGTGATGTATAGCTTGGCACTGTGTGATCGAAGAGATACCATAGTAACTAAAATAAATAGCATGAGACTAGTTGATAGGAATTCCGTCTATTAAATGTCTTTCATTTGATTTTTGCCTCACTGCTAGTACAAACCACAACTTACCATAAGCGGCCCTGGACGCAACAACAAGAGCGAAGAGCAAGGAGTAGTATGTAAATTGCAGAATAACCTAATTCAGAAGGTGAATTTTCAATAGCGAACTCAAAACGTTGAACATATTTCAAAAGACTTATGAAACAATAGTTAAAGGAGACAAAAAAAAAAAAAAACTCCCTCGCATAGTCTTCTTTATGAATGGCATTATTGAATATGCCTCTAGCACCAGCATAGACACATGGAAAAAAAATTGTGCGAACAAGAAGCCAGGAGCCATGAGGTTTTGAAGAAGAAGCCACGGGTTTCTTGGGATTTTTTTGGCCCACTACGACCATGAATTTTAAAATAAATTAATTATCAATAGCAACGATATTTTTGGCGAGTATCAGTTGTCAAGAAGGAATTAAAACTTTTAACATATTTCAACAGAGTTATGGAAAGTAGTTAAAAAACTTTTTAACATATTTCAACAGAGTTATGGAAAGTAATTAAAAGAAGAACAAAAAATACTACCTCTCATAGTCTTCGCTATCGATGTTATTATTGAAGATGGCTCTGGCGTCAACGTGTATGTGACAACGACCACTGCACCTGCCCTGGCTTCTAGACAAGGGATGAATCCTAGAAAATCCAGATCATGGACCTACGAAGGGATGTGATGCATTGTCCGGACCAGAATTGTGCTCCAACCAGACAAACGATTGTCCGAACCAGAATTGTGGTCGACCAAGAAGATTATCCGACCCAGAATATCCTTTAAAATTGCCTGAGCCAGAAGAACTAGAATTTCCTTTAAACTTGCCCGAACAACAAGAACCAGAATTCTAATCAACCGGACCCGATCTTGAAGAAGAGTGAGTTCAATCGTTGAAAGAGGCCACAAGGCCTTTAAACTCGGTCGACCCTGTTTTGAAGAAGAGCTTGTTCAATCACACAGTTGGGATGGAGATCAAAGTGGTAACTGGTTTCAACTCAAATTCTCGCGGAGAAGATGACGCAGAGGACGGCCACTGATGGATACAAAACCCTGGAAACGTAGGAGGATTGAAATCTCTAAGAAATACATTACTACCTCAAACTTGAAAGGAATAGAGGCGGATTCAAAAGTATTGTAAACCTTGGCGCATACAAAAGGCTTGGATACATGAATGCCAACGTAGACGTGACAAAATCCTCTGGCATGGATTCCAGACAGAGGATAGATCCTAGAAACTCCAGATCCCGGACATAAGAAGAAGGATGCGATGGAAACAGAATCTCTATTCTTCTATGTCCGTTGTGCTCGACCCACAAGATTGTGCAAACCAGAATTGAATTTATTAAAATCGGGGAAGAAAACACTGTTCAATTACGCAATTGGGAATGACAAGGAGGAGCCGTCATGGTCGAATACAAAATGCATGAATACATAGCACAATACCCACAAGATTGTGCAAACCAGAATTGAATTTATTAAAATCTGGGAAGAAAACACTGTTCAATTTGGCAATTGGGAATACGATGACGACGGGCCGTCATGGTCAAATACAAAAATCTTGAAAACATGGCACGATACACAATACAAAAAGCCTGAAAACCTAGCACAATACAAAAGCAATATACAAAAAGCCTTAACGACACAAAACGCATGAAAACATAGCAGGATACAAAAAGCCATATATAAAAGCCCTAAAACCTAGAACTATATAAAAAGCCTGGTATCGTGGAAAAAACGGATAGTTTCCTATTAGATATAGTCGTTGAATGTTCTAAAACGATATAAAGAAAGTGTCACCATATACAAAAAGCCCTAAAACCTAGCACTATAGGAAAAAAGCCTGGTATCGCTGCAAAAAGGGATAGTTTCCTCTTAGATATATTCGTTGAATGTTCTAGAAAGATATAAAAAAAATGTCCTCTATTTATGGATTTCATTTTTTTACTTCATCACAACCTAAAAACATACTTGGCAAATCCATCATATAGGTTTTGCTAAGAGGTTGTGGACCACGATGGGACATGGGATCCACTTTTTTACACTCGCCTTTGGGATAGATTTGAATTAGTTATATACATTAATAAGTTCATTTATGTATAGAAAACTTTATTATCAATCATAATAAATATTAAACTTTCTAGAGTTTGCAATATCTTTTATTAAATGTAACTAAAATAAATACAATCATTTGAATGTTGACTAGTGTTTGGTTGCTTAGGTTAGCATCTCGATTTTTATCTCCCACATTGAAGGTACACCTAATGCCTTCCTGTCAATTCAAATTAAAACCAACTTATTTACCTATCACCACTCTTACCCACCACCAGGGTCTTCGTGTTAATTCGAAAAACCTAAATTCAAACCTATGCCATCATCCTTGCACTGAATGGAAACCAAGTTTCTCTATACATTTATGTGTACCAAATCCACCTTGACGTTGTGCAGGAGGTATCACTATTCTGCTCTTACCAATCAGGTTGTCATATAATGGCTAAGCCTCTTTGATAAACTAATTTTTCTGTGCGAAGTCATATCTAATGTTAAGGATACTTCCCTAGCAACAAACATGGTATACTTTGAGGCAATTCTATGGGGTATTATAAGTTGTAAAATAAACAATATTCCCGATATTCACAATATTGTTATACAACTATACGGGGTAGGTCTTTACAGTGGATGAAGGGGATCCGTTGCTTTATTAGGGATCGAGTATATTTTTCTCAATAGAGTTGAAATTTATTTGAAGAAAGAAATGTTTTACCATCCTCCACCTTCAATGCACACTCTCATTCTGTAAGAAGCTCATTGTCCTTTGTCCAATTTAGTTTATCAGTGGGAACTGAATTAAAAATTTAAATCTATCAATCTCACCTTGAAAATGTTGTGCCATTTTGTGATTTTTCTTCTTCTAGTGGTCATAACGTTTCGAGGGGAAAGTGGGGTTGCAAATTGCAGTGAAGAGGAAGAGCATTCAAGTGAACCATTTGGATATAGTGCTCGATACAGAACAATTGGGAAATATACACACCATTTGAAATGGTAAATATACCGAATACACTATCTAGAAATATATAGAATAAAGATTGTGAATTACATTTTCTCTCAACGTCAATAAATCTTGCTTGCTCTTGTGAACAGGTGCTTGTTATAGAGGGAAAGTTGCAAAGAGTTGCGTCCGCAACATTCTTCATACTGGACTCAACAATTACTAGCTGGATATAACGTTGCTCGATACAGAACCACTCAGCAAGGTAAATATACATAATACACTATCTAAAATATATAAAACCACGATTGTGAATTACCTTTTTCTCACCATCAATAAGCCTTTCTTTTCTTCCAGCCGAGGTAAGTAATTAAGTAATTTGCATATAGTAATATGCATGAGATGTATCCCTTTAAATAAAGGTTAGAAAAGACCTATTTAACTAAATGCTTTGAACTCTGATGGTTTTATAGAACAACCCATAAACGTCATAATAGTGTTGATGTAAACCCCATTGCTGAGTCCTTCAGACTATAGTAAATACTTTTTTCTTTGTCATGTCGCATGCAAGTCCACATTTTTAAGGTGCTTGTCCAAGAGGACAATTAGTAGAATGAGCATGTGATTTATTACTTTTGTAAGGATATTTTTGGGTTCTCGTGATTCTAATTAGTAGTCATGATGTGTGCTTTTTGCCTCAAAAGCGATTTCATCATGTGAGGGAGCGAAGGCTCTATATCCGGGGAGGTATTACGCCACAAGAACATCAACAAAGTGCACAACAAGGAAGGTATTAATGCAGAAGAACAACAAGAAAGTGGTGATGTGTGACATCCATATGGTATAACCATATGTCTCCATTAATTTATGGTTTTATTGTTTGTATTTTGAATATTTCTGCACTTAAATAAAACGTTGCTTCCAAAATGTTCTTTATTTTTTCCCAAAATACGTTGTTGTGAAAAGAGAAGCCTTCTCGAGTTCTCCCCATCTCCAGGAAACAAATTTTTAATGCTTCATTTTTTCGAACTATACTTTAAGTTTCCTAGGTTCATGCTAAAGTATAAATCTTTAATAGAAATTCTTTGACACATTGTTGTGCTACAAAACATACATGAACGATTCGATGTCATAATAGTAGACCTCATAGATCCTATGGAAGGAGACCCTTGTTATTAATTGTACACAAAATATTTCGATGAGCTTGTTATAAAGCCAAAGCTGACCCAAAAATTATTTTTTGTTACTAGTATAACATCACAATAAAATGGCTCAAATTATTATAGAAACTATTTCTTGATAGTCTTATTTTGCTGCTTCAAGCCGTACATCAATTAGGAAGATAAAGAATAGATTGATAATAATAAGGAATCCTTGTAGCAGTATTGTTTAGTTCTAGGCCTCTCATTGATAATTGCAGCCAAATTTAGTTCGAGGCTTGAGTTTCATAGATAGTTCTATTCATTTAAATTAAAGTTCTTAAATATACCAAATTAGAGGATAAATATCAAGTTAGAGGAGCCTTTGATTTTGAGAGTCCCCACTCTCTAAAGTTTCTGAAATCAACGCAGCTCAACCAATAGTGTCATAGAATGTGAATTCTAATACTGTTAGAATACGACATAGCTACGGCTCACAATCTTCTGAATTTTGACAATTTTTCTTTAAATTTAAAATCAAATCAGTAGAATCGCCTTCAAAAACTAGGTAGGATTCAATGCAAGCGCTCAATACCGTAATGTCTATGCATGTATGCCGAGAAAACCTTAGTCACTGTAGCTCTCGATTCCCAGTTGACGATAGATTTTAAAATAGAATTAACAAGTGCATTGGGTATAATCAACTAATGTGCTCATGTTCTTGAGAGGTACAATGGAATGGGGATTGCCCTGTTGTTTTGATGGACTTGTTCCATTGCTCTACTCCATCCTCGCTCTGTTTCGAACAACTTCACCTCAAATAAACTACCTTATCAGTAAGAAAGAAAATATGTATTTTATTTTGGTCCAACCTTCACAAAAAGAAATTCAATATAAATATCTAAACTCTTAGGAAATTTAATATAAATATCTAAAAGCTTAGGAGAATGTTTGTATAAAATAGATTCCATCCAAATTTGGCAAGAACTACCTTATTAATTGTAATATCCCTCTCCTACGCCCTAGAATAATTTGTACCTTTACATATTGTTGTATGAGGCTTCTGGGAGAGGAGCTCAAGTTCCAAGGCCCCACCCAAAGAGAAACATGAAAGTTAGGTGAAATTTTAATAAATCATATCATAAAGACAAAGGAAAATTTAGGGAAAAAGGACAAGTATTAATAAACTAAAGATCTATCTATGATAGATATAAGTCCTCCGTAA